>AJWJ01000159.1:0-43394 GCA_000277445.1 Polysphondylium violaceum
AACATTAAAAAAATGGCATTTTTTTGGGTGGGTTGGTATGATCACATTTATTGAAAAAATTTTTAGAAAAAAAAAAAAAAAACCTAATTTTAAGGGTTATGAAAAGTATAGCTTATATTACATACAACAATCAATCTCATTATCACCATGAGATATTCAAATTTTTAGAATTGCGAATATTTTTTAAAAAGCTTTTTAATTTCTTTGAAGCGGTTTTAAGGGTTAACTATTCTAAGATGCAAAGCTTATCGAAATCTTCATCCATTTCTTTTAATAAATTATTAATATTGTTGGAATTGTTTTTACCATTAATCTTGGTGTTGTTGCTGTTGATATTACCATCATTATTATTATTATTATTGTTATTGTTATTGTTATTGTTATTTGTTGTTGGTACTATTTCTATAAGTTTATCTTTTAAATTGGGCACTTGAGCAGATCCTTTCTTTCTTCTTTGAGTTTTATATTTCATAATTGCACCCATTGAGAATACACCTGCTTTAAGTTCAGTGGGTATATGTAAATTTATCAATTTAAAGAAAATACCACCAGGTGTTCTTTTTCTAGAGACTGTATTATTATTATTATTATTATTATTATTATTATTATTATTATTTACAGCAGTTGATGATTCTTGTTCGCCTTCTTCTAAATCTTGTTGTTTATTATCAGTCCCATTGTCAGTATCATTTGATTTAACATTTATAAAAACACCACCATTTTGTTCAATTTCTAAAGTAAGATGTAAAAATTCAATCGTTTTTGTGATACCTAAAGACAATAAAACCATTTCAACCAAAATCATATTTGATTCTTTGTCCAAGAAACCACATACTTTTCTCACAACAAGTTCAATAGATTCTCTTGTATTTAATACTATATTATCAAGTTCACTCTTGTTGTGATAATGTTGAATTTTATCAAAATAGTTTGGATATTTGTTGTTGCTATTATGACTACTATTATACTTTTGTCTTTTTTTTTGAAAAGATTTGTTTGATTTGTTCAATTCTTTTAATTCATTTACAAGCAATTTGCAACATGTCTCTGGTGAATAGTGTAAAATATGATAGAATTCAGTGTATAGATCTTCAATGCTCGGACAAATACCATGTTCTAAATATCTTTGAAATGGACTAATTCTTTTATAATTGTGATTATGGAATACTTTTGCTTGAGGTTTACTTTGACTTCTATCGTCATTGCTATTGTTTTTATTTTTATTGTTATGATTACTATTTTTATTCTTATCTTTTTCTTTATTTAATACCAAATCTAAATTTATTTGATAGTTTTCTATATCTAAGTTCTTATCAGTCTCATCATTCATATCACAGTCTGTATCATCTCTTTGTCTTTTTTTAGAATCTGCGGCACTATTATTATTTATATGATTGTTATTGTTATCGATATTACTGGGACATTCTGGTTGTTGCTCTATATCTAAATGAGGATGCTCTTTTTCTTGTTGATTATTATTATTATTAACATGATTATCTGATATTATTTGTTCATACATATTACATATAACAAACAAAAAAAGAAGAATGAAAAAAAAAAAAAAAAAAAAAAATTTATAAAACTTTTTCTCTCTTTTGAAAATTTCAGCAATTGATGATCACCATACCCATCATCATCTTTGAAAATGGAAGATCAAACACCTCAACAACCAAAAACAATAGAAAATGATGAGATTAGTTTAGAAATGCTATCTATATCGGATAGTACCAATAATAACAATAATAACAATATTAATACCCATAATAGTAATATTGGTCATAAATGGTTTGATAATATAATAGAATATCAAAAAGAAAACCTATCGCACCAATCAAATAATATAGATCAACAGAGATTATTTACTCAACAGTATAGTGAAAAAAGATCATTTTATCTAAATGAAGATAACAATAGTCATACGACTCCTACCACAGATCCAACAGTATTAAAAGATTTTAATCAAAATGTATTTAGTTCATCATTAACTATTTATAATCGTCATCAACAATTTAATAATTCATCTATTCCAAATGGATTTATGGTATCTCCATTTTATTACCCAATCATAACCCCAACCTCTTATCAATATTCACCGCCAAGATGTAAATCTTGTAATTCTTTTATAAATATATATTGTAAATTAACATCATCATCATCATCATCATCAACCTCAACCTCAACCAATTCGACTGCATCAACAAATAAACAAACTCAACAACAAACAATTAAAAAAGATCAATGGAAATGTTCTATATGTCATTTTGAAAATATAATTGATGATGGTAAATCAGGTGTTAGAAATATATTGGATGTAGTTACAGGTTTAGGTTGGTGGAATACTGATCATTATAAATCTGTATTTTCAAATGAATCTTTTGATATAAAGAAAAAGAAATCTGATCCTGTTGATAACTCTACTTCTTTTCATCAACAACAACATCTTACTGGTATGAGTATAGATGAATCATTATTACCAACAACAGCAACAGCCACAAATAATAGATCAACATATTTATCAGCAACGGGGGATAAACCATTATATAATACCTATTTCTTTTTAATAGATGAAAATATATCAACCAAAGATTTGGATATAATTAGACAATCAATTCAAAGATTTATTAAAGAATTGCCAACAAATACTTTTATCTCTTTAATCACTTTTTCAAAGAATATTTCAATTTATGAATTACATTCATCATCATCAACAGCAGATAACAGCAACAATATATTATTTACATCAGCCAGATTAATTGGTGGATCACAATCATTACCATTAGATTATAAAAGAGATTTAAAAGCAAAGTATAGAAAATATTTTGAAAGAGTAGATAAGGATGGACAAGTTAGACTATTTGATGCTGCATTTACATCAATTGTGGAGAATTCAGAGAATAATGGTGACCAAGTAGTCTATGAAAGTAAGCCAATATCATTGGGTGTTGCAATAGAATGTTCATTGGCATTGGTGCCTACCCAAGAATTAATCAATGGTCGAATGTTTATCTATTTGAATGGATCACCAGACTATGGTCCCGGTGCAGTACCATTGAAATTTAGTGGATCATCATCTGTATTTTCCAATGATCAAACAATGGAGGAACAATTAATGCTAAACAATGCCTATATTTATTACAAAGAGTTGGGTATAAAATCCTATCACAAAGGTATATCTATTGATCTATCATTTATGGGCTACAATGATTTCAGTTGTCCAACACTTTTGGGTCTCACTCAACCATCTGGTTTTATAAATTATTCCTTGCCAATTCAAGACAATGATCGTGTGTCTATGTTGTATGATAATTTAAAGAATTCTGTCGATAAAAATACAGCACTCTATGCAAAATTGGATATATACAAACCAGAATTTGTTGAATTAACTCATATTATTGGTCCAACTATTGATAAAGAATCAAATAACAACAAAGATTATCCAAATTATTTTAAATCATTTAATCAAGATATATTTAAAAATGACAATCAACAACAACAACAACAAGATGATCAAGATAATCAAGAAACAGGATTTATAATTTCAAATCTTCAGCAAGATATTTGCTTTTCAATTTATTATAAAACTTTGGAAGATATACCAAATGATTATGTTTGTTTTCAATTTGTTACAAATATAATCAATCAAAATGGTGAGAGAATATCAAGAGTAATTACCAAACGAATTAAAACCACTGGTAATTTTGATAAATATCTATCATCTTTGGATTTCAATGTCATTTCAATACTCTTATCTAAACGTATTGTATTGGAATCATTAAAATTATTATCTCAACCATCATCTTCCTCCTCTCAACCTAAACAAAAACAATTACTTTTAAATCAAACTATCTCTCAATATCTTCAATATCAATTGGATAAACAACTTGGATCCATTGTTCTGTCATGTTCAAAGGTGGAAAAAGGTTGGTGGTTTGGTAGAAAAACAGTGACTGTGTCTGATAGAATGAAATCGTTTATTAGAAAAATTTATTCAATGCGCAAAAGTTTAGTTTATGGTTCAACCGTTCAGAATCAAGATGATTTGGTGATTTTCCAATCAATTTTATTACATTCAAATTACTTGGATTCAATTAAATTATTATATCCAAAGTTATTACAATTTAATTTAATTACAAAAGAATTTAGAAATGTAAATATGATTATTATTATTTATTATTATTATTATTATTTATTATTTATAAAGTTTTAATTTATTAATTATGATTAAACTTATCTATAGATACCATTAGATAATTGTTCAATTAATCAAGATTCTATATTGATGTTGGATTCATTTTGTACAATTTATATTTTAATTGGTACCAATGTTTTCGAAAAAGTTCAAAATGGTGATCAATTAAAAGATCTCTATAGTTACATAGATATTTTGAAATCCTATCGAATACCATCACCTTTTATTATTACATTTAATCAAGATCAAAATGAAGTTAGATGGTTAAGATCAATTTTAAATTGTTCAGACTCTTATCCAATAGATGAAAGAATTGAAATTATTAAAGAAATATATCCAAATATAAATATAGATTCAAGCAATATTAAACAGTTTGATTCTATATTTCCAAGTGATGATCAAACTCCTGCTCAATATGAAAGATATATTATTTCAACTTTATAATTTTATAATAATAGTAATAAAGATACTAATAAAAAGTATAATGACTATATTTTTATTATTTTTATTTTTATTATTACGATTGTTTTGATGATAGTTTTTAATAGTCTTTATATTGGTTGAGGATACAATTCATCTTCAATTGGAAAATCTGTGGGTTTGGGTTTTTTAGGATTATTTGGGAATGGTGTAGGATTGGGATTGGGATCTTTGGGTGGATAGGGACTTATTTCTTTGGGTGGTATTGTTGGTTTAGGATCTGAATGAGGTTGATTGGGAAATGGTGATCTAACTGTTGTCCCATCTTGTTTTCTATAAATAGTACTATAATCTCTATTTCTTAATAGAAATATGTTTTTACTTAAAACACTACTACTATTTGTATTTAATAATAGATTGTTTTTAAATTGACTGTAGTTTATTATCCTTTGCATTTTTATCTCTTTTAAAATTTAAAACTAAATGGTAAATGTCAATGGATGGGAAGCCCTTTTAGAACACCATTGTATGAAAATCACCTTTTTTTTTCTTTTTTTTTTTTCAATAGATTTTGACAAATTACCACTTTTGGACAAAAAAAGGAAAAATAAATTAAAAAAACAAAAGAGACAATATTATAATAACTATGTATGAATTTGGAATAGGAAATAGTTTTTGACCAATTATTTCTAGTGTTTTTCTTTACTTTTTCACATTTGTATAGTACAAACAGTATATTATTTTTATATGGATCAAAACACATGTAATAATAATTTACTACTATCTATTAGTGATGATTTTGACTCATTTAAACACCAATTAGAAAATACTTTTAATAATCATATTTCATACACAACCCTTAATCATAAAACTACTTGCGAACTGGAAATGGATCAATTCATTTGTTTTAATACAATCAATGAAAATATATTAAAACCAATTTCTTTGTTTTATAATTCAAATCTTGAAAATAATACACAAATTTTAAAAAACAATAATAATAATTTAGAGGATATTTTAAATCAAGATCTTGAAAGTAACGTAGAATATGATACTATAAACAGTAATAGTGATAATAACAATATTGGTAATAATAATATTAATAATAATCAAGTTGAACAACAAACAACAACAACAACAATTAATGTAGAAAATGTACAAGATATGTTGAATAAAAGAGATCATTCTTCAATTTCCCAATTTTTCAATGATCAACAACAACATTATAATCAATTTACATATAATTTAATATTCTATTTATTTAATTCACATCCTAAATCTATTGTAGATTTTGTACAATCGTATAATGGAATAATTCCATTCAACTCTTTTAGTTTTCTTTTTCCTTTGCAACCAACACAACAAAATTTATCCCCACAAATCGATGATTCATTTGTTTTAGATTCAAAATTATTTGAACAACAATATCAACAACAACAACACTTGATTTTAGATATTCCAGATCATTATTCTTTAGATAGTAGTTATTGTTATAGTAGTAACAATAGTAGTCCAATTCAATTGAAAGACAAAATAATTCATCATTATCATCCATATAAATTCACTAATAATAGTATCATACCAACACCTTCAATACCTACAATAGAGGAAGAGCAAAAACAAGAAGATAATGATGAAGAGTATGTGGGTGAAGAAGAGGAGGAACAAGAAAATATTGTATCAGCACCATCAGTAACAAAAAAGAAAAAGGAAAACAATCAAGACATGAGAAACAACAAAAGGTTATACTTTTTTATGAACAATGAAAATATGAATTATGATCACTATAGAAATCTTCCATTGTTCAAATGTAAAAATATTGTTAAGTATATACGTGGCTATAATTCAATTGCCTTCTCAAAACTTGTATCTAAAAAACAATATAATGACAACAATAATAGTAATATAAAGAGAGGAAATAATATTTCCTTTTTAGAAATCTATGCACCACTTCTTATGATGAAACAAGAAAAAGCAGCTCGATTATTAAACATATCAACCTCAGTTTTAAGTAAAAAGTGGACCGAAAGTTTTGGGGGTGGTAGAAAGTGGCCATACAGATCTCTTCAAGCTTCAATTGAAAAGTATCATTCTTCATTTAGACCTTCAAATAGTAGAAATAATGGTGATAATGGTGATAATCAAGATTGTTTAAAAGAATTGATTAAAGAATTTGATGATCTTTTAAGACCTGCTTTGATAGAAATGTCTTTTTCCTCTAATACTGAAATCAAATTACAAGATTACTATTCTTCATTTGATTTTAATATTCAATACCCCAATCGTTAGTTTTATAGTTTAGTTTTATAAATACTAGAACCAGGTTTTTTCGTCAGAGAAAACACCGTTTCTTTTTTTTTTTTTAAAATTTTTTTTTTTTAATTTTTGAAAAAATCCTCTTTACTCAGGCGCGCGAGTGAATGTGATACATTTAAATCTTTTTTTAAAAAACAAATTGAAAACGATTTATAAATATGAACAATAGTGTTTTGCCTAAAACTTATATTTATTTTATAATTTTATTATTTATTATTCAATCATATTTCCCATTATCATATTATTTATTACCAACAACCGATATTGAACAACACCAACAACAATCAATAGATAAATCATTGGGTTCTATTGAATCATTATTTAAAAAAGACGACGAGAGATTCTCTTGGCGTATGTTTTCACCGACAGCTATAGACACTAAATGCTCTTTGGATTTATTTTATAAGAATAATAAAACAAATAAATTTACAAATATTAAATATCAAGATCAATACTTTAAACAATGGATAGATCTAGTAGAAATGTGTCGAACACCAGTAATCAAAGAAATAGTAAAGGATCAATGTATAAAGAATCAATTATCTCAAATCATATTAATGTAGGTGTATAGATAGTTTTATATATAAAAAGATCTATTTTATTAATAATACAGTAAACGATCAAATAATAGAATAAAGAAAAAATACCAAAATCGAATAATGATAGAGAAAGAAATTCAAATGGATTGTTAAACAATTTATTGATGAAAATAGATAATGAATCAAATTTTGAAGGGTGGCTTATTATCGGATTTAGATTTTTATTTTATTTTATGTTGACTATAGATTTTTGGAATGAAATACCAAGGGCATCAAATTATTATTTATTAGACAATGGTTATTTTAATGTTAGTCACTTGGGTGGTAATTTTGATAGATTTATTAAAACATTATTTGGTCTTGGTGATTCTTTAATTAATGATTCAACATTTACCATGTCAATTGTTTTTGGTATTGTTACTTCTATTAGATGTGCTTTTCAAGTAAATAGTATCTTTGAACCATATCTCATTGCTGTAATTAAAGCTTTTATGGTTTTTAGTTCACAATCAGACAATTATCAACATCATTATCTATTGGTGTTGGTTTTATTAATAATAGCACCAATAGCTAGTATAAATGTTGATAGTTTAAATAGTAAATATAAAGTTTATCCATTTAAATTCCTTACGATTCAACTTTCAATCGTTTACTTTTGGACTTTTATCGCCAAGCTTCATTCATCTTGGTTTAGTGGCCAAGTATTACCACGTATGTTGGGTCCAGAATTTAAAAGATTTGCACAAACTTTATTTGGTAGTACCCTTTTTATAGATCCAATGGTTTTTATTTCAATATCTACTGTTTTGGTCGAATTGTTTTTAGTGTTTTCATTACATATTGAAAAACTCAGAATCCCAACATTTATATTTGGTGTATCGATGCATATTATGATGGGATGCTCTGGTTTAAGAATTGGTACATTTTCTTATTTTATGGTAATATTTTATTTCCTTTATATTCCTGTTGTTGGTAAAAGATTGGTTTGTTGGGTGATAAACCTATTTAGAAACGTATCTCAACTATTATGCATTGATATGGATCGACCAACATTTTTAATTGCTTATATTGGTGGATTTGGTGTATTGTCAATGGTATTGATTCAAATGAGTCTTCCCAAACAATTTTTAGAATTTTTCCAAATTGGATTTTCATTTATTATTATATTTATTTTGTTACAGGCTCTTTTATTGATAAAGAATCAAAAGCAACTTGAAAAAGAAATTCATGTTTTCGTTTTATGTTGTCTCTTGGTTTGTTTGGCATCTAGATCAACTCCTCATTTTAGAAAAGCATTTACTGAAAGAGCAACTATGACTGGTGTTAACAATATTGATCTTACCATTGCCAACTATGAAATTGCCACCGAAATTCTTGATCAAGAATGGAAGTATTTTAGATTGATATCAAGTCCTTCATCTGAATTTGAATTTATTGGAGATCTTGGTATATTTTTAGAGAGTAAAAATAATTTTACAAAAGCTCATACATTATACAATACCTATTATCCATTGTATCCTGATCAATTAAAATTACATGTTGGTTTACTTCGAATCTATCAAGAAAATAATGATAAAAAATCAATTTGCTCAATGTTAAATGAAAAAACTTGTCCTCTTGCTGTCACTATATCAAACAAACCTGTTTTTAGTATCGATGATAATAGAAATCATAGATTTGCTAATCATGTTTTAGAGATTTGTAATCAATTAAGTCATTCATTTAATTGTTAATAATAATAATACTAATACTAATAATATAATAATTAAAATAAATCAAGATATTTATTTCATAATTTAATATTATGCTCTTTTTGTTTTTGGTCTTTCGGATGAGGATTCTCTTCTTTTAATATATTTAAAGATTAAAATTGATAGATAAATTGAAAAAATTAATAATTTACCAATTTCTCGTTCAATCTTTGGTAATAATAATAAAAATTCTGCTCTATTCATTGGATTTATAAATACATAATAACAGATACCCAATAAATTTAAAATTCCAAATTCCCTAAAATTATTATTAACGTTAAAATTTATATAAATACGTATAATACATATGATAAAATAATATATATTTACAAAGGAATATCATCTAAAATGAACTTTCTTGTTCCTCCACTAACCCATTTAGAAATAACACCACCAATGATTGCGGCACCACTTATTGAACTTAATATATAAAAGATTATACCTGTATGTGTGTTTGGGAGAACAGGTGATTTATATGATCCAATTGATAATGATACAGATGGATGTATTGGAAGTTTAAATATTGAACAAATATCATCTAAACCTATCAATGCAATACCAATGATTAATGTAGGCTTTTGGTTTATTAAATTTAGTTAGTATCCACTGTGTAATATAAAAAGACTGTCTCTTTAAACATACTTCAAAATATTTATGACTAAAAAGTTTAGATAAAATTGGAGCATTGACTAAAATGGCCAATATAAATACAAATGGTAAAATTATATCGCTATGAAGCCAATAGGGCGAAACACCACTCATAAAATGAAGAATTGATGAACCCAAGAGTGCTTGATTACAAATCAATAATGTTTTATAAATTTGTGATGAAAGAGTATTGTTTGAAACTAACCCATTATAAACATTTGATGCTAAAATTACTTTAAATGTTAACAAAATATACCATGGTGTTTGAAAATCACCTGATGATAAATATCCAATTACTTTATCATACATTTTTAAAATAAAGTTGTAAAAAAAAAAAATGATTTTTATAAAAATCAATTAAAAAAAAAAAAAAATAATTACATAATACCTATTTCTCATAAAAATAGAAGTCTAATAAACCAAAAAAAAAAAAAAACATCTTGATTAATTAACGACGATTATTTATTAAAAAAAATTAAAAAATGTAAATTGAACATAAATTTTTATAATTGTTGTAGTAGTATTCCAAAAAGATGATTCGAATATTTTAATGATTGATAATTGAATATTTACAATTAATCAAGGGAAGGGTTTGATAATAAAGAATTAATATCAATTTTATCTTGATTTGAATCAGTTGAAGATTTACTAGATCGGGTATTTGAAGATAAACCACCAAATTGAGCCAAGAGATCTTGATACTCTTTTGATTGTTCATCAAAAAAGAGATTTACAGCATTAGACCAAACTAAAGGGGATTTTAATAAAGTTTTAAGGATGCTTTCAGAAGTACTGGTAATTATTTTAAGTTTTTGATCATATGGGGTGCCATGTATATTTCTAAATGGTACAGCTGTTTCCAACATTTCTTTAGATTTTGTTTTAAAGTTTGCTTTTAAAGCATTCTTTGGAGCAGTAGATGGAGTTTTTTTAGCTTTTATAGAAGCTGTTCTACTCTTATTAGTTGGAATTTTAGATTTTTCTCTTTCAGCCTTCAAAATAGTCCAGGGATCACATTGTCTTCCCAAAGTTTTTAATCTCCAAAATCCATTTTGTTTATATTCAAGAGCACCAGATTCAAAGAGATTCTTACTGTGGCTTAACATATCTTGAACTTGTTTTCTCCAATTTGCATCTTTATCTTTGGACCCGTCACATAATATTTCCCAATGATCTTCCATCCAAGAGTAAACATCATTTCTGAGATTGAAAAAAGTGGAGTCAGGACCAATTTTTGCCAATGTGAAAAACACTACTCTCATAATGGTTGACCAAGTAGGATTATTTTTAATGATAATTGGAGTACCTCTTTGGCACATTATGCAAGCTGGTTCATCACAAACTCTTCCAGTAAATGGAATGGAAGGTGCAACATATTTTGGTTGGAAATAATAATATTCACCTTCTTCATCATCCGAAATTGGAATTTGATGTGATTGAGAATCAGACATTTCTGTCAAGTTTAATGGAGGAAGTGATACACCGTTATTTGGTCCAGTGACAGGGCTCTTTAAGGATAATAGTAAATTTATATCATTATTACTCATTTTTTACTATTTGATTAAAAAAAAAAAAGCTAAATTAGTTTTTGTTCTCTTTACTAAAATTATTGGAGGGCTATACAAACATTTATAAAGAACTTTTCCAAAAGCGTAAATCTTTTCCTTTAATAAGCTATTGCAAAATGATAAATCTCTATTTCAATTCAAAATGAAACAGACTAAACAGTCAAATTATTTATACGTGTTTTTTCAATTTTTTTTTAAATATTTATTTGATGTCCATTAAAGGAAGTGTTATTTTTGCCACCCTTGAAAATATTGAATCAAGATTATTATTATTATTTGAGTATGTGTTTGAGTGTGTTAAAAATTTCTATTTCAAACCATCTACATTGTATGCAAAGATAGGGTTTTTTTTCAAAAAAATTGGTTATCTAACTGTTTGTTTTAACAAATTCAAAATGTGTACAAATAATTTGATGTATATGGGCAGCAAAAAGTGTGGTAAAATGAAAAATGAGTGTTTGTGGGAAAAGTGTGGGATGAAGAAAAAAAAAACCACAACACAATGATTAGAGATTTGTAGGGATGATAACGACAGTGAGGGGGTGTTAGGCAATTATTCATTTGTTTACGATCAAAAAATAATTAAACTCAGATGAGCAATAGCAAACAAAAAAAAGGAGTAATTTTTAACAATGATTTTTGGTTGTGTGTACACTTTCCAAAACAGTTATTGGTATTGTTTACCTTTATACCTCATGTAGAGTAAGGTTTGTTAAATAATAGTGGTCAAACATTGTTGAGGTACCTTGAAAAAACAAAAGAAAATAGAGTCCATTACTTCTTGCTCTATCAATTTAATGCGCAGAGTCAGTGCAATATTTTAGAGTGTTGATTTACAAAAAAGCAATTTCCTTATATGATTCAAAAAATGTGGGTTTATTTTGATGATGGTGAAAAAAAAAAAAAATAAGGGGTAACATTTGTTTATAATAGTAGTTGAGGAGTATCCACATTTTCTCTCATATCTTCTCTGCAGTTGTAGTTAAAATATTAAATCTGACATTTTGTGTTGTAAAACATGTGTGTTTAATGTTCGCAACCCTCATAAAATTTTATCCGTTAAGAGTAGATAACAATGTGATATTGGGTTGTTTTAATTTAAATAATTTAAAAAAGGTATGAAAAATACAAATTTAACCGTTATTCAAAAAAACATGTTTCGATTTATTTGTGTGTGGTGATATATTTAAATTTTAACATACAAAAATTGAATTTCACCCAAATCCACAATGAATTTTATATTATGTGATTGCTTGTGTCATAAAAAAGAAAGGGGTTAAATTTTTGCGTCATAATAATGACAAATTTAATCAATTCAAAAATGATGGTGTTATAAATTTGTAAACTATTATATATGTTTATAAAAATAATAAAATTATTTGGTTTCCCTCGTGATGATCATTATTGGTGATTTCTATTCCAATGATTTTTTACCAATAAATGATAAATTAATAAAAAAAGAGTAAATCGATTATCTAAAGATTTAAATCTCTATCAATTTTATATCTAGATATCAATTATTTTGATTTTTTGTTTATTTTTGATTTTTTGTTTATTTTTCATTTTTTTTCATTTTTTTTATTTTCTATCTATAGTTTTATATTTTTATTGAAAATTTTGTTAGGCTAAACTAAGAACATGACAGACACAAATAAATTTTCAAGTAAATTTTTTTTCAACAATTTTTTTTAATTAAATTGAAAAATTTTCATTTTTTTGCTTTTTTAGGAAAATCTAATCTTTAAAAAAAAAAAACAATAAAATTATTGTTTACTATCTAAAGAAAAAGAAAACAAATGAATCAAATATCAATGAAAGATAGTAGATCTTTCAATCTACTAATTTTGTTTTTTTTTTTTTTTTAATATTATATTATTGAGCATCATGTTTTACATTTTCTCTTTTGAAAAAGTAATTTCATTTAATAGTTTACCAGTAATATTTATCAAAAAATTTTTATTTATTTATTTATTTATTTATTTATTTCTCCCTCATATTTATGATCAGTTTACAGAAAAATACAAAGAACAATCGTTGTTACATTCTGACAGTCTATATATATATATAAAAATTCTTTTGAATATTCCATAAAGATTGGAATATATTGTTGCCAGGACTTAATTAATTATATAAAAAGATTCCTTCACCCATTCTCCATCCAAATTACACTATTCCATCACGATATAGGTATTTTTACAATCACCCCTCTTTCAATTTACCAGAGATTCTGTCGTTTTTTTTATTTTTTTACCCCCAACATATAAAAAACGCATAATTTTCACTTCTTCTTCACCCACCCTCTAGACCACCTTACCACTTTCGTTCACACGAATTTGAAAATTAAAAATCTATCTATTTTTTATTCTGTCCAACTATTATTGGATTTCTCTCTTTGATAATTAAAAAAAGAATTTGATACATTTTCAATTTTCTTTTTTTACAACAAAATAATATTATTTACCGAAATTTTTTAAAATAATAATATAATAACTACAGTCTCAAAAAATATTTGAGAATCAATAAAGCTTTTTAAATATTAATAATAATAATTATAATCACATTACTCTAAAGTTTTTCGATAAAAACACCATGATATCAAAAAGCAGGTATGTAAAGAAAATACTAAACTCTACTCCATCCATTTACTAAAATCCTATTATCCATTTGATTTCCAAAAAAAAAATTTAGATAGAAAAAAAGAAGTATTTTAAATTTTCCCATCTCTATCCATTCACGATTTAATTCACAATTTTATAGAATTTCAAAAGTTGAATTTACTTCTATATTTATTAATTTAAAACTACCCCCAAACTCTCATAATTATATCCAATATCTATTTGATTTTTAAAAACAACAACAACAACAACAAACGATTGTGTGTTAATTTAAATCTCTTCATCCTTTTATTTATTAAAGGTAAGTTAATAATTATTTCATTTTTTATGACTTTAAATTTCCTTGGAGTAATTTTCATTCATCCATTGTATCAATTCAATAATAATGTCATTATAAAACACCACAATCTATGCTTTTAAATTTTTTATCATTAATAATTTTACTAATTTTATTGTATATACAATGTGTTTTGTTAAACATATTAATAATTATTACTATTATTATGAATAAAAAAAATAAAATTCAAAATAAATATAGATTTGTTAGAATATTAAAGGCAATTATCAAAAAAGATAATAAAAACCAAATGAACAGTGGAAGCAGTAGTAAAGAAATGGACTTTTATAATGGTTCACCTTATGATGGATTATATAAATTACCATATGAAGTTATTTTACATATTTTTTCTTTTATGGATTGTAAATATTAGAAAATATATAATTATATAAATTATTTAGCTAAAACAATTTCATATATATTAACAATTTTTAAATAGTGACAGATATTAAAAATTTAAAATTAGTATGTAAAACTTTTTCAAATGTAGCATCAGAATATTGCCTATGGAAAATGTTTATGATTAAATTACATACATCAGGTAAAATTGCACCAAGAGTTTGTCATTCAGCAGTAGTATACAAGAATAAAATGTATGTCTATGGTGGACATTTGCCCGATAGTCATACATTTATCAAAGATGTAAAGAAAGATGTACATTCATTTGATTTTGAAAATAGAAAATGGAATAAAGAACTATGTGTTGGAAGCGATATGCCAGAGAAAACCGAACATTCAGCAGTAGTATATAAGAATGGCATGTATGTTTTTGGTGGTTATTCTGGAAATGCAAGTTATTTGGACATCAATTTATACAAATTAGATTTAGACACATTGGAAAGCTCTGTTTTACAAGGTACTGGTAGTAAACCCCAAGGTAGATCAGCCCACTCTGCAAATGTTTGGAGAGAGTATATGTACATATTTGGAGGTTGGAATGGTACTGAAAGCAATAACACTTTTTATAGAATTAATTTAGAAACATTAGAATGGAGTCAAGTTCCAGCCAAAGGTACACCTCCTCCATGTATTAGATCCCATTCAGCAGTAATTTATGACGACTTTATGTATATAATTGGTGGATATGGTCCAAATGGTCATACTGAATTCCCATATTCCTATGATTTATTAAACAATGAATGGATACCAATGATTGACAATAGAGATGGTCCATGTTCTCGTTCAAGATTACGAACTGTTGTCTATGGAAATAGTTTATGGTGTTTAGGTGGTTGGAATAGATCCAGTTACTATAATGATCTATGGAAATTTAATTTGGAAACTAGAAGATGGTCAAAAATTCAATCTAGTTTTGAATTAACTGGTATAGGTCAATATTCATTAGTTACTTATAAAAATCAAATTTATGTATATGGAGGATATAACCCAGGGACAAGTTCACCTCAACCAAATCTATACACTTATATGGCAGGTCCACCATCATTGGAGGAAGATGACATTATGAATTTAGATAAAATTTATTTGGAAGATGAAGAAATGTCAGCGTTTGGAAGTAGTAGTGGATCATGTAGTATGGCATCCATTGCTTCAAGTAATAGTGGTAGCAGTATAAGTGGATTAAAGAATAAAAACAATCGTATCGACTCTCAAAATGAACTTAAAACAAAGAAATTTAAAACAAATAATTCAAACAATAATAATAATAATAATGGTTTAAATTCAACAACCAATAATTCAACAATAGGTATTCTCACCAATTATTCCCATCAATAATTAAAAAAAAAGAATAATCAAAACCATAATAAATATTTTAATTTTTTTGTATATATTTTAATATAAATAATTTAATATGTCTGTTTTAATTTATTGTATTCTCTTGACAAGAGAATAAATCTTTAAACATTTGCAATATACCATAAGAATTTTGAGATAAAAACTCAACTCTTTTCTCTGCAACTTCACCATCGACTGGAACATAAACGACCTCTAATACACCATTATCTAAAACTGTAGCAGTTTTAACATTTGAAATATTAATTTCAAATGCAATTCTATTTGATAATGAATTAACTCTAACTACATCTTTACATTGTACTGTCATTAATCCACAATCTTTTCCAAGCTAAATTATTTAAAATATATTAATATCATATCATAAACAAACTAATAAATTAAATTATACATACAGAAATTGGTATAATTAATTTACCATTTTGTTCAAATAAATTTAATAATAATTTCTTTCTTGCTACTTTAATAGCCTTTATCCAACGTTCCATTTGATCTTGAGTTTCTGTATTAAAAAAATATTCAATACCTCTACTGTCGGCTATACTAAAACACCAATCTAAACTATCCAAACTCTTTTGTTTAATAACTCTACAAGAGGAAACCAATAAAAATATTGAACCCAATGGTTTAAGAGGTGGATCATCTTTGTAATAAACTAAATTTGTAGAGGTAAGAGTACAAAATCTTCTTTCCCACCATTTGTTTGCTTTTGTTTTTCTCATCCAACCTGAAACCAATACTTGTTTCTCTGAATTTACCAATTTTATCGTCTCCATTGAATTTGTATAAGATCTTTCTACAGCTGAATTGATGGCTGTAACCCAACGATGACGTTCTTCTTGACTTGGAAATATTAGTACATAGGTCTTTTCATTGTAAATTGAAAGTGACAATGCTACAACAGTCTTTGCCTCTGTATTGGGTGATATACTACCAATGGATTGTTGGTCACCACCAAAACAACCATCATTATTTGTTGACCAATTTGAATTCTCTTCGCCAACCAATGTTGTACTACCACCCTTACCCGTCATCTCTGTTATCACTTTGTCTGCCATCTCTGAAATATGTGATAAATCTATACATCCCTTTAAGGAACTGATCTTATTATGTTTAGGGACCGATGAAAAATATCGTAGTTTGGATCCTTGTAATATACACCATCTCTTTTTCGTATTCTTGAATTGATGTCCTTTATCACCACGTTTACATAACCAACCATAGATTGGTTCTTCTTTTACCTTATTTGATAAAAATATAGCATAACTAATTGAATATGCCCAATTCTCTAAATTCTTTATCGCTTCATCACCTTGTACCGATGTTGGATTGGTAAATGTATACTCTACTCCATTTGGGGTAACCAATGATATAGCCAATGATTCTATTGACACATTATCTCCTATTCCTTTCCAAGTTTGTTTATTTGTATTTGGTACAACTCCAATGGACCAATGTTGATATATTGGTGTTATTAATCCACCATGTTTTAACTTACATCCTTTTAAATATATTTGTCCTTTTAAACATGAATAATCTAATACTGTTTTCTAAAAAATATTCATATAAGTATATATTGCTATCAATAATGCATTACAACAATCAGTACTCCTACTACTTACAGGTTGTTTATCATAATAATTTAAAAAATCAGATTGTAAAATAAACCATCTAGACTTTAATGCACCTACACGCTCACCATTCATAGGTGATTGATGAGTCCCTATTTCATTTAAAATATAAATATATTATTCTTTTTAACAACAACAACAACAACAAAAACAATAGTACAAACCTGAACATGATCTATCTAGAATATTTCTTTCACTGTCATTTAATACTCTTGAAGACCATTTTTGTAAAAAACCACTAGTAATAATACAATCCATCTTATTCAACAAAAATAAGATAGGATAAGCTGAGAGTGTGATGTGTTTATAAATAAAAAAAAGATGTGAAAAAATCTATGATGTGGTAGATATCTTTTCAATGTGTAAAACCCTTTTTTTTTTAAAAAAAAATAAAAAAAATTTTAAAAAAAATAAAAAATATCTAGACAACTTTTAGACTCGGTAACTCTTTGATTACAAATAATCAATAAAAAGAACCAATATTTTTTCTTTAAACCCATTTTTTCCATAGATTTTTATTTGTATCTATAAATATCTGGTCTTGATTGATATTTTTATGAGGTTTAAGAGGGTGGTGAAGTGTCAGACACGTCATATCACAACACATCTTTGCAGATCTTTGCTAGAGTTTCATATCTTTTGTTTACTTTTTTTTTTTTTTTTTTGGAAAAAAACACAAGATATGTAAAAGTAATGTAATGTTTACAAAAAAGATAATAAAAATTTATTATTATCTTTTTTTTTATTTGTTTTATATTATTTTTTTTAATGATATAAACCCTCTGAATGAACTTAATTTCACAGAGTTTGTTTTTTTTTTTAAAAAAAAATTGAGGGAATCAAAAGTATGGTGTCATTTAATTCATAACATGAAGTTGATCATTTAACATTTTCTTATCATTTGAGTTTTCATCATGATTACAAAAATTACTTCTTTGAACTGGTGGTGCATCAATTTCTTTTTGACAATTGTCACAGATATTTTGACTAGAATCTCTTGAATGTTTAAATATTCTTTGTTCATAGTCAAGTAATTCAATTTCAGATAATCCATACCATTCATCTAACCAACAAAACATGGATCTATGTGCTTTTAAGAATAAATCTCTTAAACCATTGTTTTGGACCAATTGTTCAACTTTGTGTTGGAATCCCCAATAATTAAAGTTTACAGATACCAACTTATAACAAATCATTGAAGGATCTTGTTTTTTATGCCAACCTTTTTCATCCAATGGACCTCGATTTGTTAAAGAACTTTTGAAATACTTTGGATCTTCATCCATTTTATAATCTTTGGTATCAATGGGATCAAATGCAATATCAATGTTATCAATAATTCTTTTCTTTAGCACATCTTTGGGTAAATTAAAAACATTTTCCTCTTCTTGATTTCCATTTTTATGCATTGATTCAATACAAAGATAAAACTTTTCACCAAAAAATGGACACTAAAATAAAATGAAATCAATTAGAATCATTATTGAATTCATGACATATAAATATAAATTACATACACTATATAAAGTTTTTGTATGAGGAAAACAATTCCATGATTTTTCCTCAATTTTTAAAGCACTTTTTGGTAAAATGGCAGAAGCAAATCTAGGTAAAGAACGATTTAAAAGAAATAATTTATGAGTATAAACACCCTGATACCCTCTTTCATCGGTGTATGCTTCTCTTGCCAATACTTCAACATTTTCACCAGATCTAGATGATTCATTTGATTTTCTAGCAGTCATATAAACTTGACCTTGATGATATTCATCTACTGTGAATGGTAAATGTATTCTACTACAATGGTTAAAATAATATTTTAAAATTTATAAGAAAAAAAAAAAAAAAAACGGAATAAATTAATATATGATTGATTAGATAAATAAATTAATAAATAAATAATAATAATTAAATTTAACACTTACTATTCTTTAATCAGCATTTTTAAAATATTAGATTTATCCTATAATTTGGATTCTTTTTGTGGTTTGAGTGAGTGTGGACCGAAATATATAAATTGTTTAAGGGAAAAAAAAGAAAAAAAAAAGAAAAAAAGAAATATAATTTCACAACCTCGTAACTAGTTGAGAATTTGACAAAGGTACAATTGATCTAGATTAATATGGATGCTTTTTTCAAAAATATAAAAAAATAATAATTTAAATTTATAGAGAGTATTTTCGATTAGATCTAAAGATCTAGGAAAACAACTCTTTTTTTAAAAATTATGTGTTAGCATATAAAGTGAAATGTGAATATAAAAAGAAATCGAATACTTTAGAATCGGAGAAATAGTTTTTTAAAATCTAAAAAACACAAACAAAAAATTAAAAAAAAAAAAATTACCCCTTTTGGTAAAAACAATTTCATAGCAATAAATTCTAATTTTGGTAGGTGGTAAGTTTTATAAAAAGGAAATTTTCTAGAATACGATGTTTTTCGAATTACATCATAAATATTTAATATAGAAATATACCTTCTTTAGTGATTTCGTGTGGTTTTATCACAAAATTGTGTGTCAGTGTCTCTTTAAAAAGATTTATTACCTTTTTTGCATACAAACTATTATTTCATAGAATTTTAATAATCCAAAGATAGTAATACAAAAACAAATAATGAAAGTTATAATAATAAAATTATAAAAGTTTATTTACAAAATAAAAAAAAAGAAATGTTTATAGAGTCTTGGTAATATTTGATTTACCAAAGTTGAATTTAATTGTCTTTACTTTTGGTTTCTGTTCATCAATGGTATTGTTATCTGAAATTTGAAGTGGTGGAGGTGTTGTTGGGTCAGCATTAGATGTTGTTGAGTTTGAGGTAGAGGACGATGAGGATTTGAAAACAATTGGTGACTTTTTAATGATTAGATTAGATGTTGATGGTGGTGGTGGTGCACCAGCTGCTGGTGTGGTTGTGTTTTCATTATTACTTTTACTTGTTTTAATAATAAGTTTTCTTTGTGGCGTTTGTTCTGATGTATCACTACTATTACTACTGCTATTGGTTTTAATTTTAATAGGAATAATTAATTTAGATGGGGCTGTAGGTAATTCTTCTTTAATGGTTGTAGAGTGTGGCGATTCAAGTGTACTACCAACAATATCAACTTCAATATTCTCATTTGGTGTGTCTGCTGAATATGTAATGGGCTTTCTTTCAACTATTGTATCTCTATTACTTGAGGAAGAAGAAGAAGAAGAAGAAGAAGAATGAGATTCTCTATGTTCTCTATCACTACTGCTATGTCTACTACTACTATGTTCTGATGAACGACGATGACTACTAGATCTATGTTCTGAAGATCCTCTTTCCTTGTCTCTATCACTGCTTCTGTGAGATGATGATTCCTTATGTTCTCTATCACTTCTATGCTCTCTATCACTACTTCTGTGTTCTCTATCTCTATCGCTACTTCTGTGAGATGATGACGATGATGATGATTCTTTGTGTTCTCTGTCCCTATCACTACTTCTATGTTCCCTATCACTTTTATGTTCTCTGTCGCTACTTCTATGAGATGATGATGACGATTCTTTGTGTTCTCTATCACCACTTCTATGAGAACTACTGTGCTCCTTGGATCGATGAGAACCACTAGTACTACTACTACCACTGCTGCTGCTATGTTCATTATTACCTGTAGCACTACTACTACCACTGCTGCTGCTATGTTCTTTATGATCTCTATGATGATCTCTATGATCTCTGTGATGAGATTTCTTT
The DNA here is from genome assembly GCA_000277445.1 of Polysphondylium violaceum. NCBI lineage: Eukaryota > Evosea > Eumycetozoa > Dictyosteliales > Dictyosteliaceae > Polysphondylium > Polysphondylium violaceum. The sequence goes on from AJWJ01000159.1 coordinate 21,493, forward strand.
TCTCTTCTCTTTATATCGGCAATTAATTCTAAATGACTTTGAACATCGATATCCAAATCCATAGATGACTCATTTGATGATTCAGTATTGGTGTTGGTGGTGGTGGTTGTTGTTGTAGTAGAGGTAGAGTTATGAGTTTTATCTTTAAATGGTGATAAATCATTTGTACTTCCTGCTGCTGTAGCTGTTTGGTTATTTGAAGAGGAAGAAGAAGAGGAATCATGTTTATGTTTACTACTACCACGATGGTGATGATGATGATCTCTTTCATTTCTATCTCTATGGTGATCTCTATGACTACTATGTTCTCTATGATGATCTCTTTGTTTTCTTTGATTTGAAAATTCAATTAAAGCTCTAAAGTCTGGATCATTCATTTCATTTTCATCCAAATATTTCTTTATCTCTTTATCTTCAACTATAATTGGTTCATCTTTTATAGTTATACTACTATCTTTACTATGACTACTATGGTTATTACTCGTGGTAGATATTGGTTGACTAGTTGTCGGAGCTGAATGTTCTTTACTAATTGTCGTTGTTGTTGATGTTGATGTTGCTGTTGATGGTGTTGATGTTGATGTTGATGATGATACATTATCTTTACTGGGTGTTGTGGAAGTAGCAATATTACTACTATCAATGGTACTATTAGGACTACCACCAGTAGTACTACTAATGACACCACCACTACCGGGTAACCTAATATGAATTTTAAGAGGTTGTTCAGGATTTACTGTTGGTGTTGGTCCCTCTTCTGATTTACGTTTCTTTATAGAAGATGAGGAAGAAGAAGAAGATGGTGGTATATTATTACTATTCATATTACCTGTACTATTTCTACTAGTACTACTATGATGTCTATTATGAGTAGAAGAAGAAGAGGAGGAGGAAGAAGTAGAATCCTTTTTAGAATGATGAGAAGAACTGAGAGCACCAGTTTTCAATTTGATAACATTTGGATTTCTTGGTCTTCTTGTAAAGGCCAATGGAGTATTCTTTCCCCAAATATATTTATATAGTTTCTGAATACGATATCTGAGATGGAAATCAAATGTACAAGTTTTTGAATTCAAGTAATTCCATAATCTATCAATTAATTTTAGATCATCTTTAATTAATGAAATATATTGTTTATCTTCCATATGAGATGGTGGTGATGATATTAACTGAATTATAAAATGTTTGATCTAATAATAATTATTGTATAATTTATATATTAATATTAATAAAAGTTTATATTTATAAAAGAATAACAACACATACCATTAATGACTTTTCATTATCAAAAGCATCTAAAAAGAAATCTGTAATTAAAATAGTTGTAGCACATGTAGGATTTGGATATACAATCTTATCATTATTATGATGACTGTTATTATTACTATTACCATTACTTATAATGATTGAATTACCAATACTATTAGGATTACTAGTATTACTACCATGAATATTATTTGGATTCTTTTGTAAAGCATGTAACAACTTGTATAAACATTGAAAAGCCACTTTTCTAACCTCTTCAAAATTTGAATACTTGCTATATTTTAAAAATAGATCGAAATCGGTTGGAGTATGTTTAAATGTTTGTAAATTAATTTCACACAAAGCTTTCAATGCACCTGTTGTAACTGTGTTTCTATAGGATGGATAGAATTGATCATACTCTAAATATCTTTTCACTTGTTTTTGTAATTTGTTTAAATGTCTTTGATTGTTGGTATGAATATTTCCTACTGATAATAATAATGTTTCTAAATAGAAATTGTCTGAATACTATCGTATAGATATCGATTTAAAAAAGTATTAGTATTAGGTATACTTAAATAATCTATAGATATATATATATATATATACATACAGGATTTAAATTATTATCATTATCTTTTAATAATTGAGTTATAAATAAAAGACATTCATAGGGAGTTCTACCTTCACGATCTTTGATTAATGATAGTGATAGGGGTATTACTTTTTGAATAAAGTAGGCATTGAAATCTTTAAAGTTGTTTGTCTTTACACGATGGCTATCGGGATCATAGAAATGTTCTTTATAATAATTGATCAACAAATCCATACCCTCATAGTTTGTTTCCTTTGTCGATATTTTAGACAGTAGTAGAGCGGCATCCATTCTCACCTTGTAATAACAACGAGCATTGACCAAAAACTTGTAGACGGCCCTCACTGCATTTTGAGTGAGAAAATCTTTTAATCCTCCAATGGCTTCCATTTGGGCGATAACGTCACGATCCAATTCCAATTGATGTATCCACATATACTCTGGTTGTCTAAATGTGATTTTGTGTATCCATTCGAGATCGGGATCAATTCTAAACCACAATAGAGGTGTTTCTCTTTTCTGTGAGAGATCAATCTCCATCTCTTCACCATCTTCTGAGAGTAACTTTTTCTTTTTTGTCTTTCTGCATCTTGAATGACAAGGGAAATCATATTCAAACATGTCGTCATCAAAATTGATCACCTGTTCATAGGTACCCTCCAACTCTGTGATTCTAATCGTTAGGGTACTAGCAATCTTTTCGTCTGGTCTACTGGTAACCTGTTTAAGTGCAAATTCTGTTTGAAATTTCTTTCTATTGAAATTGAATCCACAAACCAAGTTTGGTGTACCCTTTCCATAGATCCATTTCTCTGCAAATACTTTTAAATCTTGACCAGTCATTGATTTGATTAACTTTAAAAACTTCTTTGTCTGTATCATTGTATCAATATTTTGACTAGAACTAGTATTCAATTGTTGTTGTTGTTGTTGTTGTTGTTGTTGTTGTTGTTGTTGTTGTTGTTGTTGTTGCTGTTGTTGTTGATCAGGTGATAAAACACCATTACCATTATTATTATTGTTGTTATTGATATCAATCATTGGTGAATCTGTGATTGATTTTAAATTTGGATTTGACAACAATGTTGATATGGGTGTATTTAATAGATTATTCAATACCTTTCTGAGACCGTCCTCTGTAATTCTTTTCTCAATCATGTAGATGACAAGTGGTGATTTTCTCACTGCCAATTCAGAATACAAATCAATGGGATGAGAAAAGTGTTCGTTGTAGAGTGGCTGTGATTGATTACCATTGTCTATGGATCCTATAAACTCTTCCTCTTTGACTAAATTGTAACGATACTCGTTTAGACCAAAATGCTTTTTAATAAACTGACTAGACATATATCCAGACAGACCGAAAAACAACCATAGATCCGACCATGTCTTGGCCGACAAATACTGACCAAACCATTGATTAGACAATGCCTGTGCAATAAGTTTACGTGTGATAAATGTTTGATCGATAATGGATGGCCCGTGTAAAAGATGGCTATTCAATATGGACAATGTCGAGTAGCTCGAGGTGTTGTGCGAAACATCTTCGACAAACACTTGTTTGTAACTAGAGTAGGGAAACAGTGTACCTAAATACTCTTCATAGAAACTATAGATTTGATGAAAAAAGTGAACAGAGTGTTTGAGTTCCGACAACTTGTGAGGCAAACAGAAATGTGTGACATTGGGTACAAAGGGATCAGGATAGATTTCAAATGGTCCTACACAAAGTCCTATACCACATGCCGGTGTGGGAATATCTTGACGATAGATAAATGTATTTTTAGTCTCATCTTCATTACACACCTTTTCCAATAGCTGACCTGTTGCCACCACAACTAGATTTGAATTGGCCGTTAAATCCAACTCCCATGTACATTTCTCATTGATTTGATCGACACTAGGAAACCACATTCTAGCTCCATCTGGTTGACTATAGGTGTACATGTGTGATTTTCTAAATGGATAACTTTCATCTGGTAATATAAACTGTAAACTACTAACTGGATTAATTAATCTATAATAAACTCGGATGATTAATGGTGAAAATTGTACTATATTTCTTTGTAAATTATTATTTGATTCCTGTTATTATTATAGTTGTTAGTATATCTAATACAATTATATCTATATACAATACTACTACTACTACTATGTAGACATACAGAAATTGAAACACCTTCATAAAACTGTACAGATGAAGGAATATCGATTAATAATTCACCCTCATCACTATAATGAAGAGCAGCTTTAGAATATGCTGTGTAACTATCCATATCTCTTAATTCTGGATTTGAAACTATAGTTTCCATATAATTCTTTAATTGAAATTGAGTTTCAACTTGATTTACTGTTACTTTGGTTACAAAACATTGTCTACTATTGATCTTTATCTTGTCTACTTTAAGTTTACGTGTTGTTGGTTGAATAAGTATCTCTGTATATCCTTGTATTGATTTATTATCAACATCTATATCTAAAACAAGCTTTTGATGTGTTAATTTAAATCCACGTTTAATTTTAAATGGATCATTGTTGCTGTTGCTATTATTATTATTATTATTTAACTGTTGTGACTGATTCTGATATTGTTGTTGGTGTTGTTGGTGTATTTGTTGTTGAGGATATTTTGAAGAACCCCCTCCACCAGCACCGCTTGTCGAGCTATTAGATATGCTGTTATTATTATTCATATTATTAAATAACAAAACCAACTATCTATTGTGCGCTTTCTTTCACTCTACAAGCATAATTTATAAATTCTTTTCATACACAAAGTTAGATATATAAGAAAAAAAAAAAATGAAAATCATAAAAAAAATATTAAAGAAAAAAAAAAAAAAAAAAAAAAAACAAAAAAAAAAAGAGTTTATGATCAACACAACTAAAGGTCAAACAACTTTTATATATAAATTTATTAACTCATAAATTTTTCACGAAAATTGATAAAAAATATCATGGAAATTAATTACATTATATTGGTTCCCATAATACTCTGAGTAGAGATATAGTAATTTGCTGTCTCCCCAAAGTACAGCTCACTTTATCTCATTTTGATAAAACTAAGCAATCCCAAAATATTTTTAAAATCTTTTTACTTTTTTCAAAAAGAATCCAAAGGTATTCGACCTTTTTAGACAGTTGACATAGATAACTTTTTGAATGAGGAGAAAGTGTAAATATGATGCGATAAATTCCCGAATAATTCTAAAAATAAAAAAAATTTTCAAAAAAAATTACGACCAAAATAAAAACGAAAGCAAAAAAGTTGATGTTCTGGTATGATTGTCATGGGATTCTGGTGTAACCATGCTTACGAAAGGAAATTAAAGGTTTTTTTTTTAAAAAACTATTTAAACGAATATATTTTTTTTTTTTGTATATTCATTAACCACACTTAAACACACCTCGTTTATCTAAACCACACTTACTTGTTCACCTGATATTTTTTATCCCTATCAGAATCAATTATTTATTTCTTCACACAATCATTCATTAAGTTTACTTTTAATTACATATACCTATAAATAATGTCTAAACTCGTTCAAATTATCGTTGGATCCACCAGAAATGGCCGTGTTGGAGATCAAGTTGCTGAATATGTTTTAAAGACAATGTCTGCTTCATCACCAAACTTTAAATTTGAAATTGTTGATCTCCGTGATCACCCATTACCAATGTTTGATGAACCTGCTATTCCAGCCTACAAAACCTACACCAAAGATCACAGTTTCAAATGGTCAGAGAAAGTTTCCCAAGCCGATGCTTTTGTTTTTGTTACTCCAGAATATAACGGTTTCATTCCAGGTGTTTTAAAGAACGCTATTGACTTTTTATATCAAGAATGTAAGTTTTTAAAACACACTCATCAATAGCGATCCATTACCACCAGTACTAATTCAATATTAATTCAAAATCTATAGGGAAAAATAAACCAACTGTTATTGTCAGTTATGCCAATAGAGGTGGATCATCAGCCGCTGCTAGTCTTAGAGCCATCACCACTAGAATTGGTATGAAGGTTGCTGAAACCATGCCCGCTTTAATTTCCAACAACGATGTCCGTGATCCAGCTACAAACAGAATTGCTGATCCAGAAACTGCTTTTGCACCACAAAAAGAATCTATTGAACAAGCCACCAAAGAATTGGTTGAGTTAGTCAATACTCCAGCCATCACTGCCACTGCTTAAATAATAACAACAACAACAACAACAACCACCATATATAAAGAAAAAATATATCTAAATTAGATATAAAGTTAAAGAAAATAATAATTATCTCTATTTATTTATAAATAATAGTATCAGATTTCTTTTGAGCTTTATGTTCACTGGCACCACTTTTTTGTTGAGCAGCAGGGTGTTTTGCCAATTCAGAGGGAACCACATTTTTAGAGGTAATCAACATGTTTTTAAGATCATACATGATTTCAACATCATTGTCACTCATGAGAGAACTAGCCAAACCTTCCATACCTGCTCTACCAGTACGACCAATACGATGGGTGTAGTCTTCGATATTGTTTGGAATGTCGTAATTGATTACATGGGTTACACCCTCAACGTGAATACCTCTGGCTGCAACACCAGTGGCAATGAGCACCTCGTATCTTCTCTTTTTAAAGCCTTCCAAGGCTGCCTCACGCTGTTCTTGGGATTTGGAGGAATGGAGTACAGCATACGAGAGTCCTTGTTCTTCGACTACCGAGGAAACTTGTTCGGCATGTCTCTTTTTGTTTATAAATACAATAATGGGTGGAGGTGGGCCGTGGGCAAGGAGTTGGGCAAGTTGTTCCTTTTTGTCGTTTTCAGATTTGACAAACAAGATGGTTTGTCTGATACGATCGACAGCCTTGCCAGCTTCACCAATGATAACGTGACATGGACGACGAAGATACTTTCTCGAGAGACGTTCGACTTGGGGAGGCATGGTGGCAGAGAATAGAATCGTTGTACGATACAAACGATGCTTGTCAGACTCTTGTCTCTCAGCCAAAGAGTCATCTTCAGATTTGAGAAAAGAGTTGGGCATGGCTTCTAATACGCTAATGACCTGTGCTTCAAAGCCCAAGTTCATCATCATATCAGCCTCATCCAATACGACATAGTTGCATTGATTCAATACCAAATACTGCTTCTCGAGACAATCATTTAAACGACCTGGTGTGGCAATAACAATCTCACATCCCCTTGACAATTGATAGGCTTGCTCTTCAATGGGTTGACCACCAACCAATGACACTGTTCTAAATCCATAGTTTACTGCCAAATTTCTTGCTTCCTTTTCAATTTGTTGCACAAGTTCTCTAGTGGGTGCCATAACCAAAGCCAAAGGACCCTCTGCGTCAGTCTCTTTTGTCAGACGAGGGAGTTTACTAATGTATATAAGCATAGGGATAATAAATGCAGCTGTTTTACCTGAACCAGTTTCAGCAATACCCAATATATCTCTGCCACTGAGTGAAATGGGAATTGATTGCATTTGAATGGGGGAGGGTTTCTCATAGCCCAGCTTAGCAATGGCATCCAACACTTGTGGTGGTAATCTTGATTCCTTCCATGAACGAATAGGATTTGGTATGTTGCCACCCTTGGTTGAGATATTGAAATCCTCTCTAAAGATACGCCAATCTCTTTCACCCATTTCCAATAAAGATTTCTTTGTCCAATGAGTAGATGGTAAATTCTCCACCTTTTGTTGTTGCTGTTGTTGTAATTGTAGTTGCTGTTTTGCTGTTGCTTGTTTCTTTAAAGAATCAGTATAACCACCCATCAATGATTCATCTCTTTGTACTAAAGGTTTATAATCAACAGAGGTATCTTCTGTTGAATCCCAATCAAAGATAAATTTAGTTCTTTCACTCTTTGTAAAGATCTTTTTCTTTTTCTCTTTCTTTATACCCATATAATCTTCTCTTAGATCATTTTCAAGTTCACGATCTCTTTTATTATTATTACTATTATTATTGTTGTTATTTTTAAATATATCTTTTTTAACTCTATCTAGATTTGGAATATCTGCTGTAACTGTATTGTTGTTGTTATTGTTGTTATAATCTTTTTCTTTTTTATCATCACTTTTACGATCTCTTCTATCATCTCTACGATAATCTCTATTATTATTATTATTATTACTGTTATTATATCTATCTCTATCATCCCTATCATCTCTTCTATCATCTCTACGATAATCTCTATTATTATATCTATCTCTATCATCTCTTCTATCGTCTCTACGATAGTCTCTATCTCTGTTGTCATATCTTTCTCTATCATCTCTTCTATTATCCCTACTATCATATCTATCCCTATCATCTCTTCTATCATATCTATCTCTGTCATCTCTTCTGTCATCCCTTCTGTCATCCCTTCTGTCATCCCTTCTGTCATCCCTTCTATCATCTCTTCTATCTCTGTTATCATATCGATCTCTATCATCTCTTCTATTATCTTTTTTATCATATGATGATGGTGATGGTGATGGTGTTGATGATGACGATGATGTTGGTGGAGGTGGAGGAGCTAAAGCATCTCTCAAAGCAGTTGGTTTTGCAAAAAATTCATTTGGATTAACATTTAATAACTTTTCTTGAATATCTAATGTCTCTGAATTTGATTCCTCTTGATCATTTGAAAATACTAGTAATTTAATAAAAATAAAAAAGAATAGTGTTAGTAACAATAGCATAATAACAATAGCAATTGCAATAACAATACATACAATCTAATAATCTATTTGCTTTGTCTTGCTTTTCTTTTTTTAATCTATCTTCCTCTTCTTGTTTTTTTTTAGCAAGAGCATCACGTTTTGCAGCCAAAGAGCCAGATTTAAATACTACTTTTGGTAAACTACCATCTACAGCAGCATTAGAATTACCATTATTCATCTTTTTTGTTTAATAATATATAATAAATTATAATCTTTACTTATACTACTCTTGTTGATATTTGATATATTATATATTAGATATATTCAAGAAAAAGAAATAATTATTGATTATTTTATCAAATGAATGAAGAAAAAAAAAAAAAAAAAAAAAGAAAAAAATTCTTTTCTTTCTATTGTGAAAATTTCATAAATTTATTATGAGCAATTTGTTTCATATTAATGTCCACATCAAAACAAATAATTTCTTTTCACTTGAATATTTTTGACTGTGGTAGTTGTATGGCAAAAACTATACTTCATTGTTTATAGTTTTGGACAATTAATTAATGTCAACATGGGAAATCATGGTTTTTTAAACATGTCTAAATAAAAACAAAGATAAAAAAAAAGATATTTTCAAATGTGAACTTGTTTAGGGATTTTGGTTAGCGATGCTTATTATGTATTTTCATATTAATTAATAATGCTCATTGATTAGTTAATTAAATTTCAATGAAATAAAATTCAAATTTTCTATTTGAGAGTCTCGCATATGAAATTACAACCTACGAAAGTTTTTCGTTTTTTTTTTTTTTTTTTTTTTTTTTTTTTTTTCAAATTTTGCTGAACCAAAGAGACAAAATCATTTGTTGGCATTTTATTCAGTTCAAGCTCTTTAATTGAATATATCTTGTTTGTGTTTGTGTGTGTGCGTGTGTGTGTCCTTAGTGTTTTAAATTAAATTACATTAATAAACATCATCATCATTCATCATCATATCCTTATTTATCTTTTTATTGATCGGGATCATAAATCATGTTAGCAGGTACAACAACAGCGGCACTCGAATCTAGAATATTATGTTGTAATAAATTGTTGTCACCATTGTGTACAACATCAAGTAATAATACTATCAGAAAATCAAATACTAGTTATAGATCATCATCATCATCATGTAACTTTACAACAACATCTACCTTTAACAAAAGTAGTCAGTTTTCAAAATCATATTTAAATAAACAACAACAACAACAACAACAACAACAACAACAACAATATATAAAAGAGAATGTACATGGAAGAAGATTTTTTAGACCATCAACTCCATCTTTTGAAAAAAGAGATTTATATGAGGTTTTAGGTGTCCCTAGAACTGCAACTAAACAAGAAATTAAACAAGCATTTTATGGTGTAAGTAGTAGTAGTAATAATAATAATAATAAGAGTAGTTATAATAGATATTAATATACATATAAATAATAAATCTAGTTGGCAAAGAAATATCATCCAGATACAAATAGAGATGATCCAGATGCTCATAAAAGATTTGCAGAGATATCAAATGCATATGATGTATTATTTGATGAGAATAAAAGAGCAACCTATGATAGAGCAGGACATCAAGGAGCAACAGCAGAGAATGCCGAAGGAGGCGGTTTCCCAGGTGGTTTCCGTCCAGGCAATGGACAAGAGTTTGATTTAGAAGATCTCTTTGGAGATTTGGGTGATTTGTTTGGCGGAGGTCAAGGATTTGGTGGAAAGAGTCGTTCATCAAATGGTGCAGACATTCAGGTAAACTTGCATATCGATTTTATGGAAGCTGTAAATGGCTGTGAAAAGGAGATTCAATTTTATGGAAATAGTTCATGTAATACATGTGATGGCAGTGGCGCCAAGCCAGGCACCAAGCCACAAACTTGTAAATCTTGTGGAGGTACAGGTACAACAATAAAGAGTAACGGTCTCTTTCAAATGGCTTCAACATGCAAGCAATGTAAAGGCAGTGGAAAGATTATCAAGGATCATTGTGGCACTTGCAAGGGTAAGGGTACTACCTATGGCCAACGTACCATCAGTATAAAGGTGCCACAAGGTATCAATAACGGTGTCAATATTAAACTAACAGGTCAAGGTGAGCCTGGTACAGGTCGTGGTTCACGTCGTGGTAATTTGTTTGTCAATGTAACCATCTCTGAACACGAACTCTTTAGACGTCAAGGCAACGATGTTCACGTCGACGTACCACTCACTATTTCCCAAGCTATTCTCGGTGCAACCGTTGTCGTTCCAACACTCACTGGCGAGGTTGACCTCAAAGTACCTGCAGGCACTCAACCAGGCGAGAAACGTGTACTCAAGGGCAAAGGTATTCGTGCAGTAAATTCACCAGAATATGGTAACCAATTTGTTCATTTCATCATCTCTATTCCAAAGAACATCTCTTCAAAACAAGAGGAGTTGATCAAAGAATTTGAACAAGAAGACAAAAACAATTGTGGTCCTTTAGATAGTCTCACTCATCCAGTATTATCTTTTTGGAATAAATCAATGAAGAGATGGAGAGATTATATTAGTAAAAATTTTAAAAATTAAATAATCAATATCTTTTTGAATATTTATATTATAGATAGAATAATTAATAATAGTAATAAATAAAAGGAATATAATAACTTTATCTAAATATCTTTTTTTTTTTTTTTTAACATGATAAATCAGGCCAAGCAATTCCAACTTCTCTTTGAACAGGCTGGAGAAAGAGAACTCTGGTAGCTACCATGTTTAATACCGTATTACCAACAGCTTGAAGCTGAATTGGATATTTCAAATTTTAATTATAATCCATCATATAATAATCTTACGAGCTTATGTTGAATAGCTTTTTTTCGGAGAAATAAAAAATACTAAGAAAATAGAGAAAAATTTTTTCTCACACTATAAATTTTTAAAAATTGTTTCAATAAAAATACATGAAGTTAACAACCATGGATGATAGTCTTATCTTACATTATATTTTCAAAAATTTACCAAATGATGTGTTTTGTTTATCATTGGTATCTAAACATTGGAATCAACAATTTGAGAACAATGATAAATTATGGAAAGATTTAACTTTTTCTCTTCATCCTTCTTTATCTGATCTACCACATAACTATGATTTGACAAATGTATATGGTAAAAAGATTAGATCAAATAGATTATGTTTGGATGGTAAAAACCAATATCTACTTGGTAAAAAAGCAACTACTATATGGAAAGAATTGTTTCAACAATTATTCATCAAAGATAATCTCTTAAAGAATCATTTATATGAATTAAATAAGGCTACGAGAAAAATGGGCAATTATAATCAAGTCATTGCATGCTTTAGAAAATATAGAATGCTAAATGCTTATCAATCATTAAATAGAAATGAATATTTAAACAAATTTAAAGGAAATAGCCAACTCCTAATGATTCTTGATTCAGTTTTATATAAAACTATTAGTAGTACTATTAAGCACTCTTATGATGGTTGTGATGATGGAATGGGTAGAAATGATCTTATTTCACTCCAAGGAATTTTATTTTCGACTAGTGGTAAACCAATTGACTTTAATTTCAAACATCAATGCCAAATTCAAGGAGGCCATTCAGATGGATATAGTATGAATTCAAAATTCAAATTAGGTCGTGCTACTTTTGAATCCCAAAATAGCTCATATTACCCAGGAGAAATAGATACTGATGTATTAGATTTTGTTAAATCATGTAGAGATGAATTAACTCATAATAATAATAAGCATTTAAAATTAAGTCATGTTATTGATTTAATAGTATCAATTTTTCCTAAAGAATTTCTTGAAAATACTGCTCTAAACCATCCTTTTTGTAGTTTAAAAAACTGTAAGGGAGTTTATCAATTGGGTGGTGAGTTTGATGATGAACAAGATGAAGAATATGGTGATGATGAACAGGATGAAGAATATGGTGATGAAGACGAAGGTGAAGAACGTAAAAGTAAATTAACTGATAAAAGATCCTTAAAAAAGACTAAAAAAAATTAGGATGCAACATACCTCAAAGTGTAAACCTCAGTATTATTTTATTTTATTCATAGTAATTGTTTTTTAATAAAAATTCTTATTTTTCAGTAAAATAACTTGAAAACAGAATATGTAAGTCTCAATTTAAATTAAAGGGATAATATATTAGGAGAAAGTTATAATGAATGATATTTATTTTTTAACTTCAATTGGACCATTATCATCTTGAGGACCTTTGGTAGTACCTACTATAGTTTGAGCACCAGTTGCGATGGCGGTTTTTAATTTTTTGTCCCAATAGACTCCATTACCTGTATTAAGAGTATTGGCACCATAGACAGCTTGTAAACCTTGAAACATGGCATCAGCTGATTTATCACGTGGGTTACCTGAAACATAAAAAATGGTGGAAACGTCTTTGGAATTTAAATAGGGTGTTAAAACAGTTTTTGATTTTTCTGTAATCAATTTTATGTTGTCTGCATTGCTTGGGACAATTGAGCATGCAAGATGTGCACAAAATACTGTATTATCTTTTTTATGTGCAACAATACCAATACCTAGTAAATAAGAAGAAGAAGAACAATTATTAGAATAAAATTAAAGTTATCTGTATTTTTAATCTAACTACTTACAGGGTCCTAATCCATCAGTTCCAATTGATTGTTGATCAGTGATATTATGGTACTGGGTCATAAAAACAGCATAGTCTACAGTAATAACGGTCATTTTATAAAAATATTGATGTGTTAAATGGTTAAAAACTTTTGGGTAAAACCAGTTTAAATAATTTATTATTTATTGATTTAAAATAAAAAATAATAGATTATCCAAAAACAAATTTTTAATGTTCTCACAGATTCATTGATCTACTTCAAAGATCTCGATTATTATGAAAAACTTATAATGGGGTGGATTCAGCAAAAAAAATTTGGCCCATTTTTTTTTTTTTTCATTCCTTGATTGTTTTGAATGTAATTGATAAATATCTTTAATTACTTATAGTATTACACATTATTGTGGAAGAGAGTATCATTAATTATCAATGTGATATTAAGGAATCTTTATTGATATTGTGATTAGTGTTTGAATATATATTTAATTTAAAAGATAAATAGATACAAAGATAAATAGAAAATAGTTCAATAGAGTGATTGAAATTTTAGTACAACTATTTGGTACTTGAGATCCTGATGTAGACGGTGAGGATGTAGAAGGGGAAGAGGAAGGAGAGGGAGAAGAGGTTGAGCTAGTAGTAGTGGTAGTAGTAGGACTCGTTTTATATTCTAAATTATATTGCAAAGATTCTAAATCTTGATCAGAGTCAATTAATTTTGGTGAAATAGCAGTAATTGTAAATATACCTTGACCTTTACCAAGTTTACAGGTTTTTGAATTTGATGAAATTTCATTACATTCCAATATATTCGATAAAGAATTGATTGTTTGTTTAATTCTAGAGTCTTTTAAATATTTGCCTGTGATTGTAATAGTTTCACCATTAAAAGATGGTTTTGCTGGAGTAATTGATACTATGACTGGTTTGAGATTTACACTTTTAGATACTGATTTATTATCAACTTGAAGTTGAAGTGTACCTTTGTTGGAATCATTTAAAAGATTAATATTAATTTTACCTTGATTGGAATTGAGTGATTGTATGGTTAAAGGTTTGTTTGATAAGGAAATAGAAATTGCAGTTGAGTTGAAACCAAAATTTGAACCTGTTAAAACTATCAATGATTCAGAGACGTGTTCAACTTTTTCAATAGTAGGATTTGGATAAACTAGAGCTACAGTTGTATTGAATAAACCATTGGAAATTTTAAGATTAGAATACAATCCATTAGGAAGAACTACTTGAATCTTGTCTGTAAAAGTAGAGGATATCAATTTGTCATTGATATAGACTTTAGGAGAAGTGCTAAAGAACCATCCACTAATTGTTATTGTATCACCATGATCATGTTTTGGTTGAGAGATTGATTCTACAAAAGGAACAAGTTTGATTGAAATGGATCCAGTCAATGTTGGAGAAATTTGATAATTTATCAATTGGTTTGGCTCTATTGTTTTTGGTAAAATCAATTCTCTTTGTGTACGATTAAAGCTTGAGGATTGCAGTTGATGGTTTCCAGAGGAGATCAAATATCCATAACAAGTAGCAAAGTTATCACCAACTAGATAAACCTTTTCCTTCTCTTGTCTATAGCCAGATATAGTTACTGGTGGATAAAGAAAAGTAAAAGTATTTTCAATACTATTATGTCCATTTATTTCAAGAGTTAATTGTACACTGTTTCCAACATATAATAAAGGTTTATATTGAATTACATTTTGAGAAAAAGTTGCACTTGTCAAACTATAACTAAATGTATTACCAGAGCTTTTCATTTTGATCAGAGAATCAGATTGAATAAGGGGAAGACCAAAATCACCAGTAATATTCCAAATTAAGTGACCATCATCAGTAACAAAAGGTTTAATATCACTGACCAATGGCGTTGTATCACAAAATGAATTTGTATGTCTAGCATCTTTACAAAGACATTGTTTTTCAATACATACACCATTACCGCCACACCCTTTTGGACATATTTTTGAATAGGTAAAGAATAAAAAAGTGTTGTCATTCTGAGGAAACACTAAATGATTTTCAACTGATGAATCACTGCTTTTAATTAAATTCATTCCTACATTCTTTACCAATTGAGATAGTTTCATTTTCTCACAATTTTTTCCAAATACATCACAAGACATGGCATAGTTTAATGTAGTAATCACAAAAATTTGACCTTCTATATTATCTATTTCAGTGTAACCACAATTTCCAACCGCCAATTTTGATCCAACTAAATTGCTAAACAACACTGAACCATTATTAAATCTACCTTCAATGAAAATATCTTGATCACTTTCAACACAATAGTAAACCAATTTTTCAGGACAACTATCCAATGATATAATACCAGCTCTTCTAATAAATGAATCTTGTGTTGAAACATTTTCAATTAAAATTGGATTTTCAGTATGAGATATTTGATAAATTAGAAAACTATTTATAGTTGTTAAATAACATTTAAAATTTTTAAAATCACATACTCTATTTTAGTTTTAAAAAAGTTAATATATAATTTAAAAATTTAATAATAATAATATTTACAAATTTGTTGGAGTAGTTGGTATGTGGAAATCATTATGTCTAACAATTTTATTTTGCGTTGAATAGGTACATAAATGATAAGGTTGAAGGAAATTAAAAACAGAAATACTATCAATAGCATCTATAACAAAACCAGCATTTGTTAAAATGGATGAAGAATTCATATTTGAAAATTCATACATTCCATCTTGATTATAATACATTAAACCGTATTTTGAATCTATATTAAACCATAGAGTGTCTCGAGGACTTATCACTGGTGTAATATAATCAAATGAATTTGAAGAAGCTGCTCCTACAAAAGTCACACCTTTTTCTATTTGGAATGGTAGTGAACTTAAACTGTATCGATATAAATTCATTGGATTAAATAAATAAAGATACTCATCAGACAACTGTGAAGATACTGTCGATGGATTAGCATTGGTTATCGTAGTACGATAAGTAAATCTTTGTGCTTGAACATATTGTTGTTGTAAAACACATAAAAATACTAATATAACCAATATATTTTTGATCATTTTTACAATTTTATAAAACAAATGTGATCAACTCCCCTATCAATAAGTTTAAAAATAACCGACAAACAAATCGAGAAAAAAAAAAAAAAAAAAAAAGATATTTTCATGAAAATAAAATTTTTTCCTGAATGGGTGGCGCCATCCTTTTGAGACCATGCCCCAAAAAAATTACAAAAGAAATGAGGATAGTTGAGAATTAGAGAATTAAAGAATTAATTAATGAATAAATGAATTATATATACAATACATATAACCAAAGAATGAGTAAAACTAATTAATAAAAGAGTTTTAATTTATGAATATGAACCATGTTCTTTGGTGAATTGATCATATGATTCTAAATCAATCGAGTTTAAAGATGGTTTGATATCAACTAAACTATCGCAACAATCTTTGAGTGAAACGTTTGGAACTATGAGCTGATCGGGATGAATGTCGGAAAGAGTCATGGGTTTTCCTTGAGGATCGTTTGGTAAACAGGGAATAAGACCTTCTCTACCATTCTCTTTGTCTTTGTGCTCTTTGAAGTGAGTGGCATTATTTAGTGATCTGATGGGCTTCATGATTGCATCTTTACACACAAATTGAATATCTGAGCCACTGTAGCCCTCGGTAGCTAACGCCAATATATTGTAATCATCGTCAGACAAGGAGCTGCCATGACTGCCCATGTGTATTCTAAACATATTCTTTCTGCCATCCAAGTCGGGTAAACCTATATAAATTCTCTTTTCAAATCTTCTTCTCACGGCCATGTCGAGATCCCATGGAGTGTTGGTGGCTGCCACAATGAGAATGCCATCAGAGTTTTTACCGACACCGTCCATCTGAATCAAAAGCTCGGCCAATATACTTCTTGAGTGTTCAGAGGTATGTCCACTTCTCGAACTACCCAAACTGTCGATTTCGTCGATAAATATAACGGCATTCTTTTTCTCTCTAGCCTTGTCAAACAAGACTTTAATCTTTTTCTCACTAGTTCCAAACCACTTGGACAAGATATCTGACGGTGAGATGGAAAAGAATGAAGACGATATTTCTGTGGCAATTGATTTAGCCAAAATTGATTTCCCGCAACCTGGTGGACCATACAATAGTATTCTCTTGCAAGGTTGTCTATTGCCTGTAAACATGTTTGGGAATTTAAGTGGTAAAATAATAGTATCTTTAAGAAAAGCTTTTGCAATAGGCAAACCTGCTACATCCTCCCATCGCACATTTGGTGAGTCTTCAAGTTCTCCAGTAGTCTCTTTTTCTTCTTTATTCTTTGAATAAAAATGCATAAGAGCATATACAGTCAGAGTGCCTGCTGCCAATGTTGAAATGGCATTCATAATAAAATATCCCTTTTCATAATCAAAAGGCATTTTATTTATTATATATATATATCTAATCTATTGTTTATAGATCTAAAATAAACACACACAAATCTCTTGTTATCTGTCACACAATATTCGTTTTAAACAAAAAAAAAAAAAAAAAAAAAGAAAAAAATTTAATAAAAAAAAAAACGAACTACTAGTAGTAAACTAAGTTAAAGATACTGCAATGCATTAAAGTTCACACATTAAAGACAAAAAACTGTAAAATCATTATTTCTTTTTAGAGAAAATTTGAGTAAAAATCTCAAAAACAAAAGAAATCAAAATTGATCGAAAATATCTTTCTTGAATATGAATGTGGATATAGGTGTATAAGAGATGAAAGAACAATATAAATTAACAAAGAGAAACATTAGTCAAAGAGATATTATCAATGAAATAAGTGGACTATCACCTTTTGAAAAAAGGTTGTCTGAATTGTTGAAATCAAATCTAGATAAACGAGCATTTCAATTGGCTAAAAAAAGATTGGGCAATATAAAGAGAGCAAGAGATAAAGTAAATACTATTAGAAATTTTAATTACAAGAATACACCCCGTAAATCACACTATTATAACAGATTACAAATGTATCAAGACTATGTGAATGAAAAAAGTCGTCAAGTTCAAGAGGAGATGAAGACTCAAACCTATGAAGAATCAAAAATAACTTTGGAAAACTTTAAAAAATGGTTAGAGGATACAACTGAAATATTTAAATAAACATATATATGTACTATACTACCACTACTCAATCCTCATACTACTATTACTTAGTCTTTATTTATTTTAAAAGTTGTTGAAAGATAATCTATTGATTCTTTTGAAATTAATTTAGGTTTACTAATGTTTGGTATATTGAGTTTGGGTACAAATGATTTGATTCTTTCTTCTACGATGGGATCGTTGATGTGGAGATTGGCCACTTTCATAATTTCCAAAATGTCGTTGGTGTAGAAAGAGTAGGAATAGGATTCCTTGAATATGTCTATAGAGAGTTGGGGTTGACTCTCGGGCACAGATCTAAGAATGGTGAGTAGTGAGTTGATAGAGATGTGTTTTCTAAGAATCTCACGATCTTTTAATACATGTTTAACAATCATACTAAACTTTTGGGAATTGTAGAGGATGTTGAAATAGGTTTCATAGTATCTAAATAAATGTACATTGGGTATAGTCTTGCTGAGTTTGAGAAGTGATCGCCACACTCTTAGGAGAGCATCTCTGTTGGTGTTTGTGAGGATAGGGTATTTCTTTGAATAGAGTTCAACGCCCAAATTAAAGGTAATAGAGTCCTTTTGACAGGTGGAGAAGAATGCGAGGGCGTTGTCAATTTGATCGGTTTGCATCATATTTAGTAATTTACAATTGGATGCATTCACTAGTGATAGTTCCTTGGCCTCCAATTCTTTGAATAGGTTGTCTACCAATTTGGCTGGATAATTTGTAATGGTTCCAATGGAGAGTGCTTTGAATACCTTGTAGAGCAATGTATTGTAGCACTCGATAAATATATTCTTGTCAAGCATTTGTTCGGCCAATTGAATGGCTTTCTCTAAATGACCATCGGAAACCAATTTATAGAGGATGGTATTGAAAATAAAAGGTGATTGAAGGACCATATCTTGATTCTCTCTCTTTAGATTCTTTACAATGTAATTGATGTCTTGTGGTACCAATTGTTTGTAATAACTACTAGAGAATATAATGGGTTTGATGTAGTCTGGTGATATATCCATGAAATTGAGATACTTGTCTTTATCGGTTTGAATAAGCAAAGCACTCAATATCAACTGTGCACCTGGTGGAATCAATCCCTTGACAAAGTATTGGTTGACAAGAATGTCCACAACAGAATCAATCTCTCTACTAATGATTGCTTGTTGGAGGGTATGATCTAAAAATTCATTTTCAAAGAATGATGCTTGAGTAATAATTGAATTCTCTCCTTCCATCATATTTCTAGACATTAATAAATCATCATCAATATCTTCTTGTTGAAATTCAAATTCTTTACCAATATTTTTAAATTGTCTAGTATAATAATCATCTTGTTCATCATCATCATCATCTTCATCATATTCATCTTCATCATACTCTTCTTCTTCTTGATCTATTTCATTTTCTTGTAGATTTGTTACTTTAATTTGAAAATCATCATCTTCATCTTCTTCATCTTCATCATCTTCATCTTCATCTTCATCCAATTCATTATCTTTTTTCTCTTCAAAGTCCATGTATAAAGAAAAATCAGGATTACTAAATGCCAGAATATCATGATAGATCTTTTGAGGATCTACCCATTTGATTTGAATATTTTCAATTGGCTCATCAACCAGATCATAGAGACGAGTTTCCCAAAACTTTTTCAACCTATTATTCAACTTATTCACTTTGTGATCGTCACCCAATTCAAATGTCTTGCTATGAAACTCTACAAAATGATTGATGGTTTGGGCATTTTGCGAGAGTTTGAATTTATAAACTTGGTGAGAAAGCCATTCCAGTGCTCGTTCGTACTGCATGTTGTTAAGGAATGCCAATATGATAGAGTCGATGATACTGTTGATGACCTGAGGTGATTGTTTGGATAGTTTATTTGTGAGTGATTCATAGATCTCTTTGTGTCCTTGCATACTGTTGTACAAGACCAAATAGGGCACCTCTCTCCACAATGTGTCATACATTTGTCCGACAAACTTGTCCAAAGCACTGGTGTCGTTCAGCTTGACACACATTTCAAAGATGTTTTGAAAGATGGCATAGTTGGGCTCAATGTTGTTTTTGATCATGTGTTTGAGCAACGATCTGCACTGCTTGACGTCTTCTTTTTTGACAACGATTTGAAAGAATCTGTAGTACATAAAGAAATTGGGCTCCCCGCCTTTTTTGAGATACTGGTTCAAGTAGGTCTCTGCCTTTTCATACTCTCCAATCTCAAAATAAAAGAATGCCAACGAGGTGTATATGTCGACTTGAAGCATCTTCTTTTTCGTCGTGGTGAGGAACGATATCAGTATCTCTGAACTGACATCTGTGCTGTCATCCGAGTTGACCAGTTGCTCCACTTGATGGAGCTTCTTGAGAAACTCTGTAAAGTGTTTAGTGTAGAGATACTGGTGATAGTCGCTGATGTGCGCTTGAAAGAATTGGATCGATGGTTGAATCAGTCCCAAATCAATGTATGCCAACAGTATTGAATGAAAGGTATAGTACCCTTCTAGAGATTCTTGTGATGGTGGGAAATGACAAAATAAATTGGATGCCTTTTCTACGTCACTGATGTCCAAGTACATGTTGATCAACATTGTTGAATAGGTTGAAAATAATGATTTAAATGCTGGATGATTCCAAAATGAATAGATTTGATTGAGTAATTTACTCTTTTCTCTAAAGTTATCAATATTTGGTTCCAATGACTGTAAATAGATAATATTTTCTTTCATTTCTTCTATTTTATTCTTGAATTGATTATTATTATTATTATTATTATTACTACTATTACGATCATCTAATAATGGGTCTATTATATTATTGATTTTTAATTTATTACCACTACTATAAATAGTAAGAGTATATTAATATATATTTAATATAGATTTCTAAAAAAATATATAATCTCTACACATACGCTATTAACTCATCATTGTTTAAAAATGAAGCATCTTGTTGTTTTTTATGTTGTTTTAATTGTTCTAATAAATCTTTTTGGTGAGAATAAAATCTTTGATTCCCATTATTTGTTTTGTTTAAAGGTAAAAGGATCGAAGGTGACTCTTTAGAACAAGTATATTGGTGTTGTTGATGATGTAGTGAATATAAATATCTATAAAAAGAAGTAGAGGTAGATCCTCTACATCTAATCATCTTATTGTATGCACTCACTAATGATTTTTTTTAATTAATTTCATAGTCGTTCGGTCAAAAAAATTCAAAAAAAATTCAAAAATTTAAATTTAAAAATTCAGCGTTTTGTTTAGACACACGTTTGATTGGAGTGTTGTGTATTTTTCTATTAACTCTTCTCCGGCTCTCTTTGCCTCTTCAGTTTTCACATACGATTGAGTTTTTGATAGTTCATATTTAGCTCCTTTCTTTATCTCAATGTTGTGTTGGATATTACTTCTGATTGACTTTCTAAATACTTTGTCGTCGAATAGATTTGGTATCTTGTGATTGTTGTGATTTAGGCGAACTGTTTCAAAATTTTTTCAATACAAATTCTAATTTTTTACTTTTTGAATTTATTTTTTACTTCGTATGCATTTTTCTCTGAGTTATTATTTTGCAATTTTTCAATTGATCGAAATAATTTATTCACTTCTGTTTTTATTGCTAGGGC
>AJWJ01000160.1:0-43369 GCA_000277445.1 Polysphondylium violaceum
ATTATTATTATTATTATTATTATTATTATTATTATTATTATTATTATTATTATTATTATTATTATTATTATTATTATTATTATTATTATTATAATTATAATTATAATTATTTGGATTCTTGTTTAAAAAATTTGAGAGTTCAACTTCTTTTCTATATTTATCAATGGCGAGTTTTTCCTCTTCTTCAGTTAATTTACCATACTCATCTTCGGCAAAGAATGTTTCATAGTTGCTCACATTTACAATTTGATCTATATTTTCTTTTAGGGTATCGACGAGAATAGAGTCTTTGGAGGTTTCAATCTCTTTGTTTATGTCGTCGAGTTGTTGAGGGGTTTCAAATGTACCTATCATGTCTTTGTTTATATCGATATTTCTTTGAGGGGTTTCAGAGTCAATGGCACGTTTACTAAGTGTTTGTTTGTAAATGATTCTCTGGAGTTGGTGATGTTCAGGTGTGCCGGCAGTGACAAGTGTGTAGATGTGAACTGGTTTCTTTTGTCCCATACGATAGCAACGATAGATGGCTTGTATATAGTGAACGGGATTCCAAACGAGATCCATAATGACAACACGTGTTGCCGATGTGAGATTTGTACCCAAACTACCTGCCTTGATTGAAATTAAAAATAGTTTGACTTGTGATTTTGGATCATTGAATTTGTCAATCAAGTGTTGTCTATCTTTGGGTTTGGTTTGTCCATCTAATCTATAGTAATCAGTTTGAGGTCTCCAATCCATTCTTTGTAAAAAGTATTCCAGTAAATTGAGTGTTGCAATGGATGATGTAAATAAACAGAGCTAAAAGTAGTAGTGTAATATAATTGATTAATAAATAAATAAATGCTTGTATATTATTAATGATAATTAACTAACTTACCTTTTCACCTTTTTCATTACACTTTTGCAAGATTTTTAAAAATATTTTAAACTTGGAGCTGTGATCTAGATTACCTCTTTTATAGTTTATACTTTCAAGATACTCGGAAAAGATGTTTGGCTCGGTTGCGTAGACATTTTGGTTTCCTTGAAATATTCTCTCGATCAATTCTTTTTTCTCACAACAATCCAACGTTGGCAAATCGTATTCCAACAAGATTCTTCTCCATTCAGAAACGCTTTTCTTTTTCAAATCTTTGACAGTGAGTGGTTTCTTTTCCAAAAGTGTGTCGGGATGGTTGACAATCAATTTCGATAGTTCAGAGGCTTCGATGATCCTCTTGTCAGAGTTTTTCAAACGATTGAGGAGTTGGGTTTGGATCTCTGATCGCTTGACAAAGATGACCTTTTCAATCTTTTCCGGCAACTGCTTTTCTAATTCCACCGAACTCATTCTGAAAACAAAGTCTTTGATCAACGAGTTTAAGGCCACCACACGTTCTCTCATGAGATTGAATTCGGAAATCGATGCTGTGGCCTTGAGGCCCTCTTCGATGGGTGTTTTGAAACGATCTTTAAACTCTTTTTCACGACCCAAATGAAGGGGACGGATAAATTCAATCATGGTGTAATACTCTTGCAAGTTGTTTTGGAGCGGATAACCGGTGAGAATGACTCTGTTGGTGGTACGAATCCTTTTCATGGCGGCCGAAGTCTTGGTCTTGTCAGATTTGATCTTGTGTCCTTCATCAATGACAACAATGTCGGTGCCGAGGATAAAGTCAACCTCGGGTACCTTGAGTCGGATATCAACCAATGCAACAAAAGACTCAAAGGTCAATGCCAACACGCCCCCATGTTCGTGCCATTGCTTGATGATGGCTGCATTCTTTTGGATCTGGAGGGATCGAGGCATATACAAGGTCAGTGGTTGGGGGTCGTCTTTGGGTAGCCATTTGGCAAACTCACTCTTCCAATTATACAACACATTGGCCGGCAAAATCAAGAGGTATTTTGTTTTTTTCTCAATGAATTTCAGGTTGTGTGTGTGAAAGAATGATATCACCTGCAATGTTTTTCCCAAGCCCATAGAGTGTGCCAAGATACAACCTTTTTGTTTGAGTACTATATTATCCCAGAGGAATTGTACCCCCTTGAGTTGATGGGGTTGCAGAATTGATCCAAGATCATGGTGCAACACTACATTTTCCTGAGGAGAAGCTCCAGCAAATACCAATGCTTTATCGCCACCATAACTACCCTTTTTAGCCTCTCTAAGTGCTTGAATTTCTTGATTCTTTTGTTCTTCTTGCTTTCTTACTCTAATTGTATCACTATTTACATCTTCAATATCCTTGACTGGCTTTAATTTCTTTGGTAAGTTTGGATTATTGTTGGTGGTATCTACTTTGCTAGGGGGAGGACTATTTGTGGATGATAGTTTTCTCTTTACACCTTTCTTTGCATTACCAATACTATTTGATTCATCATCAGAGTTGTCAAATCCACCAATTTTTTTATCTCTATCGTCATTATCACTAGTCTCATTGCTTGAATCACTCTCTTCGACATATTTGATATCTAGATAATCTGAATCTGACGATGTATAGAGTGATGCTGATGAGGAATAACTATCTCTTCTTCTTGAATCTGTAGATGAAGTAGAATAGCTTGAACTACGACTACGACTTGTATCGTCACTATAACTTCTACTACGACTTCTTCCGCTTCTACTAACACTAGTTCTATCGTCTGAACTATTGCTTCTACTTCTACTACGACTACTAGCACCACTATTATCACTACCACTGCTGGATAGATTCCTATTGCTCTTTTTCTTTTTTCTCTTCTGTAGTCGTGATTCACTACTGCTATGACTCATTGCGTCATCATCTGTTTTACTCTTACTTGTGCTCGTGCTTCTACTTCTACTCGTACTGGTGCTTCTACTTCTACTTCTGCCTCTACTGGCTTCACTCTCAAAATTGCTGCTATCCTCTCCTGAAGTTTCTTTGATCTCTTTTTTCTCTACTACTTTTACACTATTCTTGCTCTTTCCTTTGTCTGAATCCATAGACTCCATTTCTTCATCTTGATCATCTTTCTTTTTCATTACCAAATGATTGGGTGGGCTCATTTTCTTTTTCAACAACATTGGTTTCTTTTTCTCATCCTCTGACTCGTCAGTTGAAAATACTTCAAAGTTGTCCAACTCATTCTTGAGCTTTTGTCGAAGTTTTTTGGCTGAGGATGTAGGTGTTGTCGACGATAGTTTCTTTGGGGTATACAAATCATTTAAATTCAAATTATCATTCCATACCTCATTTTCACTCAAATCATCATCTTCATCATGACTTGAGATGACTACCTTACTATTGGTTGGTGATTTTTGTACTGTTGAAGATTGTGATGGTGCTGGTGTTGTTGGTGTTGTTGTTGATGGTTGTGTTGATGATGATGTTGTAGATTGTGATGATATTGCTGCAGATGCAGATGTTGATGATGTTGAAGTATCAAAAACTGGATCATCACTCATAACTAGATCAACTTTGAGCTCGGCAATCCAGAAATCATGATAGATGGTTTCTATTAATCTAAAACTATCTTTTTTAAAACCTTCAGGACTTGTAATGATTCTATTAATGTGAGATTGTTTTAATTGGTTTAATCTCAAATACTCTTGTTGTTCCTTTTTGATTAATGATTGATTCTCTTTGGTTTTGATATAGTATTCTTTGGCTGTCTTGTTGAATTTTGGTAAATATGATTCCAAAAACTCATGTTTCTTTTCATCGATCAACAATTGAATCTCTTCCAAATTGAGTTTGGGTGTTTGTTTGGTTGTTGCTGTTGATGTCGTCATTGATGAAGGTTGTGATGCCAAGAATGCAGATACTGCATTTGGATTCTTCATACCGTCAATATCTTTTCTTCTTTCTTGTTGATATTTCAGATCCTCTTCTTTTTCTCTTTCAGATTGTTGACGTGATTTTTCTCTCTCTATTCTTTTTAATTCATCTGATTTCTTACTCGTAGCTGGCCATAAATCAATTTCGTCATTTGTTGTTTTTTTAGCTCCTGCTGTTGTGGTTGTGGTTGTAGTTGTAGTTGTTGGTCCTTTTTGATTTACTTTATTTGTTGGTGTTTGATCAATATCCATAACATCTTCATCTCTATCGTCATATCCACCAAGGCCTATTGGTGGCGGTGAAGGGGGTCTATTGTCCTTTGCTGCTGTTTGTTGATGTAAAGGTACTAAACCAACATCCATTGACAATGCTGGTTTCTTGATTTGACCCTGTGTTGGTTGTTGTAAAGGTATTAAACCAATATCCATTGATAATGCTGGTTTCTTAATTTGACCTTGTGTTGGTTGTTGTGGTTGTTGCAAAGGTACTAAACCAACATCCATTGATAATGCTGGTTTCTTCAACTCTTGTTGATGTGGTAAAGGTTTCAATCCAACATCCATTGACAACAATGCTGGTTTTGGATTGAAATCTAGATCTTTTAATGCCAATGCTGGTTTACTAATTGAACTAATGGACGATTTCAATTCCTCTGTATCCTTTTTAGGAACCAATATACCAGGCTCTATTAGAGTATGTTTTAGTGGTGATACCTCATCAGTAATGGATACCGACTGAGATGATTGAATCGATTTAATTTCATTAAATAAACTTTCAAATTCATCATCGGAATCAAATGAATCATCAGATGAATCGCTACTCGATGATAAATCAACTCCCATTTCTTTTTTTCTCTTTCGGTCTTCTCTCTTTTTGTTTCTTTTCTCTTTTTTAATTGCTTTCTTTAATTTCTTTCTCTCTTTTTTCGATAACTTGACATATAATTTTTGTTGTTCTTCTCTAGTTTTTGGTACTATATTATATGGTTAATTTATCTCTAGTAGTTATAGATATATAAAGTTTATATTTACTTAAATCAGAAAATTGACTATATGATAGAGTAGGTGGTTGAGATGGTTGTATATGTGTTTGAGTAAATTGAGTTGGTGTATGTAAAGGGATAGATTGTAATGGAGGTGTCATTTGAATATGCATAGATTGCGGTGACATTGATGACATTTGGGTTGGTGCTTGAAGAGGTATAGCATGATGCATTGGTAATACTTGAGGTTGATGAATAGGTTGAGATGGTTGTTGTTGATGTTGTTGTTGCTTATGTTGTTGTAATTGTTGAAGAGATAGTAATGGTGCTGCTTGAAGTGGTATTAAAGGTGTCGCTTGAAGTGGTATTAAAGGTGTTTGTTGAGAGGCCTGTGGTTGTGTAAGAGGAATAACTTGTGATATAGATGTTTGTTGTGGTTGTTGTTGAACAGGAGGTGGTGGTGGTTGCTGTGGTGGAGGTGGAGGTTGCTGTTGATAGGATGATGATGAGCTACTATTACTGTTTTCAAGTTTACTTCTTATAGCAGACTTTATCTTTAACATTGGACCTAATCTAATGCCCATCATCTGAAAATGCTGATCTTGAAGATCAGTAAGTGTTTCCCAAGTAAGGATTTCTTCTTCTACCAATGCGTCTTCAATTTCTGGATATCCAATCTCTTTTAACATTTCTTTTATTCTTGCATCCACTGATTTTGTTGGAGGTTTCAATGGTACTAGTCCTATCGTTGAAGGTCTAGGATCCAGTGGTACCATATTCAAAGGTACAAGAGGTACTGGGTTTGTTAATTTATTTATAGGTGTTGATGTTGATGTCGATGTCGATGTCGATGTTGTCGATGATGACGATGGCAGCGATGATAGACTATTTGTCCTCAACGAACCTCCTGACGGCATAGAAGATGATCCTCCATCTCCTCTATAATCTCTGGGATCTCTATAACTACTAGTACCATGATAATCTCTATCCCTAGGGTCTCTGCTATCTCTATTTACATATCCACTACTATTACTATTTGTCGATGCAGTACTTCTACTACTATCCCTATTGTCCCTGCTATCTATGTTATCTCTGCTATCCCTGCTATCCCTGTTATCTCTGTTATCTCTGTTATCTCTACTATCTCGATTGTCTTTTTTAGCAGATACCAATACCTCCTTGGTAATCTTGTTTGCTATATTCATTGTATAGACACAAAAAAGTAGATAAACAAAGACAGATCAAATATAGACGACACAGAGTTTTCGAGATTATTAATTACTATTTAATCTCTGAAGATTAAGCGAAATGGGTGGAATGAGTTCAGAAATATTTATAT
This sequence comes from Polysphondylium violaceum, assembly GCA_000277445.1. NCBI lineage: Eukaryota > Evosea > Eumycetozoa > Dictyosteliales > Dictyosteliaceae > Polysphondylium > Polysphondylium violaceum. Next base: position 6,110 of record AJWJ01000160.1, read on the forward strand.
ATATTTTCGACAAACCAAAAAAAAAATTAAAAAAATTAAAAAAAAACAAAACTACTCCAAAATGAGAGCCCACAACTAAATTTCATGTTTTCAATCATATTAGGAATCGAGATTCAAACACATACGAACTTGTAAATGAATCAGGTTAATCGTTAAATATGGCAAGATTAATAATAAACTTGATACATCGATAAGGCAAAACAGAGGAGTGCATTGTAGAATAATCTGCCCAAAAACAACATGATATAAATAAATTATTACAATTCTTTTATTATTATTATTATTTACTATTAGTATTAATGATTAGTGTGTTTTATTTCTATGTCTATAAACTCATTGTATAATGAGGAAAACAACTATCATAATTATTAATTAAAAATGAGAATAAACCAGGTGGTAGACGAAGAGTGGGCGAGAAACAAGTGGTGACATTGGCCAACACCATTTTGTTTACGTCACTGTTTTCAACGACTCTTTTGGCAAAGAGGATCATGTGTTTGAGGAGATTGTAGGTGGGCTTGGAAAGATGGCCCAATACGTACAATATCTCTTTGAGCTTCTCCTTGTCTGACAAAGACTTGTTATTGGACGACAGTATCTCTGTGGCTTGGTGACGCAACGCATCGCTGAGTATGGGTTCTGGCAACTCTCGTAAAAAGAGCTTCAATATACCAGTGACGGCGTGGGTATCCTTGTTTGTATAGTCTATGGAATCCCCACGTTGAAGAGAGTTTTTAATGTCTTGGATCTCGACAGAGCTGCCCGATAGACGAAGAATGCCCTCTTCGTCGAGATGTTGCTCCAAGTACTTGAGCATCTTTGTCAGGAAATAGGGTATTTCGACATTGGGATTCTCACGCATCATCAAATCTTCGATGCGCACGCCAATGACACCCTGGAATTTAGCGCCGTTGCTGTTGCCCCCACTTGCGCCTGCACCAGCTGTGCCACTTTCTTTTCTCCAATTTACATCATCCTTTTTGTTTGAAATCGAGTCGAGTGATTTTTGCTTGGTGTGTTTTTTCTCTACGATTGGCTTACTGATTTCATAGAATTTCTTATCATACCAAGGCACAACAGATTCCAAAACGCCCATCCAACTCTCCAAACTCTTTTGGTTGTCAAATGTAAGATGACACCAAAATAATGTTGGCTCGCTACTGGCACTAGTGGCATTTAATAAATCTTTGTCTTTATCCTTTTCCTTATCCTTTTCCTTATCCTTTTCTTTTTCCCTATCTTTTTCTTTTTCTTTACCTAAACTATTGGTTGATGAGGGTGGTGAACTTGAATAATTTGATAAACCTGATGGTAATGATGAAGATGTTGATATTGTTGAACTACTATTATTATTTATATTTATATTACTACTACTATTATTACTATTACTACCGTTTCCACTACCATTATTACTACTACTATTAACATTATTATTATTTAAATTACAAACATTACCATTTTCATCAAGATTTAATAATTCTTGAGAAGAGATAATGGTACCAATCGAGATGATATAAATCTTTTTCTTTGAATCATTGTTTGTCGTTGAAAAAGAAATGTTTTTCTTGTCATTTAAATAGATTACATCGATTGGATAAGAGGCCTTTTCATTTTTAAATAAAAACAAAAAGTTGTCTTTGAGGGTGGCAAATGCTCTCTTGTCTTGACCCTTTTTCCAAGATTTGGAGCCAGTTTGATAGGTGAGTGGCGCTGCAAGGGTTGGATTTAAAAGACTGTCAAACGAGGTTTTGTTTCTGTAGACTACATTGGCAAGCTTTTTGGCACAATCGTCTTTGGTAATGAAATGTTCTTCGAGTCTCTTGATGTTTGATTGGAGGGTTTCATTCTTTTTCACGAGCTCAGAGGCCATTTGATTGGTTCTCTTGAGCAGCATGTTGCTGTGTGCCGACAGCTTGGCATTGGTTTTGTTTTGATTGAATATCTCTTGCATTTTGGTCTTCATAGAGAAATAAATATCGTAGCATTTGGCCTGCTCTTGGAGGAGGTCTTGCATAGAGTACTTGAGGTTATTGCCAATGGTAGAGTTGTGGTTGATGATGGACTTCAATTGTTCCATTTTCTGCTCATCAGTGGCTAGACTGTCCAATTGCTCGGCGTTGTAGTGTTGGAAATCATATTTCTTGAAATCAATCTCTGTAGGCATACCAATGGCCAAATCAGAGATCTCTTTTTCATTTCTCTCTGACTGGGACAAGAAATCCAAACTAAAGATCTCTGATCGATTGATGGTCTGAGAAAGATGTCCAATGTGTTGAAACGATGTCAACTTGGACTCATCTTTGACGAGCCATGCATGTTTGAGTAACTCTGTGCAAGTGGGTCTGCGGTTGGGATTCTTTATAAAACAAAGTGAAAGGAAATCCTCTAGTTCTTTGGATATCTCTAAACTAGAATTCAATTGACTAAATAATGACTCATCATCATTTGAACTGCTTGTCTTGATGATCTCGACCAACGCTTGAATGGGATCCAAATTTGAGAGCGGGGGTGAACCAGTGATCAACTCATACACCAAACAACCAATACCCCACGAATCCACTCTTTCATCGTATGGCTTCATTGAAAGTATTTCGGGTGCCTGCCAATTTGGATGGCCAATGATACTATAACGAATCGAAGTGTCATTGGGCACTGTACATCCGATTCCAAAGTCTGATAATTTACATTTTCCACCTTTTGCCAACAATATATTACTGGATTTTAAATTCTTGTGAATCACTCCATTGGCATGAAGATGGATTAGAGATTCTAAAATTTGTGATATATATTTAATAATGGTGCCCTCTTGAATGGGTCCTCCTGCTATTCTGGCTTTCCAATCATAGAGTGATCCATTTTCATAAAATTCTTGAACAATACCTAATCCTGTATGATCGTGAATAACTGTTAAATAATTTACAACTCCTTGATGTTTAATTGATTTTAATACTTGAAAATCATTCTAAAAAATAGAGATACAGGTATATTAGTTTTTTACATCTAAGTAATAAATAAATAATAATAATTACCAATATAATATTTTGAAATACTAAATTAATTCTATCTCTATTAATAACTTTAATTGATACATGTTCACTGGTATTGGGTGGTACTGATGACCAAGTGTTACCAACATAACTAGTTCCTATATGATGTACTAGTTGCTAATAGATATATTTATGATTAGTATATCACAATCGAGAGCAGAGTGACGAACAACAACTTACGTATTTTCCCAATGTTGATGGAGATGAATCTAAATTTGAACTTGTTGGAGGTTTATATGGTGAAACATTTTGTGTATGATAACTGTGAATAGGATTGTTGTTGGATGGTCTTGATGGTGGTGGACTATATGTTGTTGTCGTTGGTGGTTTAGTATTTGTCGTACTACTAGTCGATGAAGAAGATGCCACTGAATCAAGTGAACCACTAGATATATCATCTGAATTATTTAGAATATTCATTGCAAACTTTCTTCTATTCTTTTTCGACGATCTAACAGTACCATCATTTTCTTGAAATTTTGAAGCTATCTGTGCGACCTCACTACTAATAAATTCTTCAGATTGCTCAGTACCACCAGTAGTATTTGTTGTGGTTGTGGTGTTATTATTATTACTGTTACTGGTACCGCCACTACCACCACTACTATACAATTCATTTAAAGCATCCTCTCCAGATGTTATTAAAAACTCTCTTACTTGTTCTTGAAGATCATCTAAATCATCATGATGACCAGAAGTTACCGTCTGTTCATTATTTGATTCTACTTGTTCCATTACTACTACTACTGCACTAATACTAGTATTATTGATATATTATACAATGTACACAACCTAAATCTATTCCTTGTTTCCTCTATCTGTGTGTTGTGTGTGTGTGTTGTGTGTGTGTTGTGTGAAATATTGTTCCTTTCATGAGGAAAACAAAATGTGGGGCAAACTGATGGTTTTTTTGGGATGGGATGAGATTCAAATAAAGAAATTAAATTTTTTTAATTTTTATTTTTTTTTAAAATTTTTATTTTTACATCAAGGTATTTGTGACACAACACAATGAGGGGTTAAAGATATAAGACTCTGTGCATTACAGACATCATAGAACTCATGAATCATTTGTATAATACAAAGGTATTTGTTTGACAATACTCTATTTAGAGACAGTAATATTACTTGTATCACTGGTATGATTTACAGAGAGACTACTGCCACTACCACTACCAGTTCCACTACCAGTGCCATTGTTTTGCTTTTGATTAGACATTTTGATCTTTTTACCAGCTCTATCCTTTTTGAACAAAGAGAATTTGAACTGATGATTGGCGAGCAAAAGTGTCATGGCGGGGATGATCTCTGTGAGAATGAGACAAATAAATGAGAATACTATATTGGACGGGGCAACCGACACGAGCACAATGATGAATATAGAGTGGAGAACAAAGGCCGTCGAGCAGATGGCGGCCATGGAAAAGGTGCTTCTTCGTTGAGATTTGGTCTTGTTTTTGGTGCCCTTGATCTCTATGAGTTTCAGATACACCTTTCTGCCATAGTAAAAGAAGGCCACACCAATGACAAGCGAGACGAGTGCCTGCAACACGGCATACACAAAAGACACGACCTTTTGCGAGGTGTTGGTGCTAAAGCCCAGCAGGATACGGCCGCTGCACGAGGGCGGGATCTTGTTTTTGGTAAAGTTGAACACCAGGACAATGACGACAAACAAGATGTACAACACAATGTTGATGATCAATATGATGGTGTAGATCTTTTTGTAGATGTCGGGTGAGTAGTTGTCGGCACTGAGGATGTACCATATGACCACGACAATCGTGAACGCGGTGAAATAGAGAAACACCGGCAACACGGATAAAATATAGCCGGTGACATCGGTGGAGGAGAGATAGGTGTTGGGGAGCAAAAAGAAATAGATGCAACGGATCAGGGCAAAGATAAACAATGTTGCAAACAAGAGATGCACTAATCTAAATGGCTCAAGGTGAGCAAACTTCAAGTAGAGGAAATAGACGATACATGATGCAGCCAAGATGGCGGTCATGAGATAAAAGATGGCCAGCAAAAACACCATAGCCAAACTACCGGTGCTCATCACTTGCAGGTCTTTGTCAACATGGTCTACACGCTCAATAAGGATATAGGTGGGATTGATTGTAAGATTCTTTGATAAAAGATGGCCAACCACTTGGTCAAAGTCGGTAATATTGCAGCAGAATCGAGACAATTCGTCGACATGAATGTCACAAAGCAATGGTTTGACAACACCATTTTCGTTGTCTTCCAACAGCGCATAATCAATATGTGGAAACTTTTTGCTTGATCTTTGATTGGTTGCGCCAAGACAAAGTTGGAAATGATAGACACCATTTTCAAACAAATCAAAAGATAAACCATCATTCAGAACTCTTCCAATCACTGCCTGTTTTTCATTGTAAATGGAATAGTCTTCGGGCTTTTCAAAAGAAACAAATGTTGATGAAAGATCAATGGCTTTTTTCGAGAGATAGGTGTCTTTGAATATTAAATTGATACCAATACTTATACAAAAGTTTTCTTTGATTGAATATCTATCAAACGATATCAGGCCATTACTCAACACAGTGTAGTTGGTGGGTGGATCAGAACATGGTTTAATGATTGATAAAACGGGTGGTTTAATATCTTCAAAACAATCATCACCAATGTCGGTTGAGCAACCACAAGACAAGACTCTGAGGGAGTTCTTTGAGTTTGATAGTCTACACATAATCTCGGATTTGTAGAGTAGGGCTGTTCTGACATAGGCAGCCTTTTTAAATGCTTGGAAAAACTGTTCAAAATCAAACATCTCGTCAGTGATTGTGATGGGTGTCGTTGTGTTTTTGTTCTTTATCCATGACAGTCTTTGAGAATTACCATCTCTCCATTCACCTTTGGTCCATGTAAATGGTTTGGTCCATTTTTCTCCTGCACATTCACAATCTTCTTGAGATTTGGTATTGAATCTGTAGGTTAGAGGTGGGAGATAGCCAGGTGAATTATCAATGCCATAGCACAATGGTTGATATCCATTACATTCTTGCTCAGTTTTTGCAAAATCTTTCCAAACTTTACCACCAGTTTCTTGGCAATAGGTTTGATTTAAAAACCTGTCTTGAATTTTATAGCATCCATATGGAAATTCTTGTTCTTCTTCAACTTCACAACAGGGATAACTAGATGCAAAAATAGTACTATGGTTTCTTTCAAAAAAGCATTTTGGTTGATAGACTGGATAAGTGTTTTGTTGCTTGGCAAAATAAAATTGATCACTGCACTGACCAGCTGCTTCACATTCACTTTTACTCTTGCACTTGATATCGACAATGGAACATTGTATTCCAAATACATCACATTGATCCAAAGGTCCATTACCACAAATAGTACATTGACTATTCGTAAATGATGAGCAATTACTAAATTTACCTCCATGACTTAAGCATATTGATTCCTCTAAACTATAAGTACAATAGGGATCATTTTCATCAAAATAATTACTATTTGATCCAGCTTGACCATCTATGATTTGGTCAAAACAATGGTTAAATGTTGTCAAGGGAATGATACAATTTACTGGAGCACTACAAACTTGACCACATGGCACTGAACACACACCAGAGGCACTAGCACATTCGGTTGGATCTATAGTATCATGGGAATGAGGTAAAGGAGCAAAATCCCAAGAGTATAGGTCTCTTTGTATAGGTGAATAACAAACAAAACGATTCTCACACTCACTTTGACTTGATATACTAAGATTAGTATAACAATGTCTTAATGGATCTATACAATCTCCGCAATAATATTCTGGTGGATTTGTTTCACATTCATCTTTTAAATCTGATCTTATGCCTTTCTCTTCACCTTGTTCTCCCAACCAGTCACATCGAATAGGGTCAAGACGTAGTCTAGTATTTTCAATCCAACGAACAAGATATTCTCCAGTTAAAAAGGCATCCATTCTATTTGCTCCAGTCGAAGTATCTAAACCCATTATATTTTCCAAATCATCAAATAAAAATGAAGAATAAGAGTAAGAGCGACGAGTTGATATTCGCACCCCATACGGATTTGTAGAGTCTCTGGAAGTAAATGGATTTCTTAAAATTGGAATCAATTCTTGGGTATCTGTTGTCGTGATATTATAATAATTTAACACTTCAGTTTTCAAAGGAGATGGAATGTCTGTTATAATACATTTGATATAAATCAGTTCTATGTCTTGGTAAGGTAAGAGACACTGATCATTTCTGAGATTACATTTGTATGGTTTACCATAATAATCTAAACAATCTTGATCACTCTTGCAAAAAGCTTGAATCAAGACTGGTTCTTTACATTTTCTAAACACAGTGTAAAGAGAATCTGAATAAAAACTCTCTTGATCTTGACTTATAGCACATGAATCAAATTCAGAACCAAGAATAGAAGGAGCATAGGTTTTTAAAATGGAATTTGTACACTGAGGAAATGAACATTCATCTTCTACTTTATCGTGAATGGTATCAACAAATGTTTTTTTAACAACCCCAACAGGACGTTCTCTACAACATTTACCAAATCTAGCCCATTGGCTACAACAAGGATCAGAATTAGAATCATTTTCTGTTGTATTGGATTTTGCTTGGCAAACTTTTGAATTTTCAATTACAGTTGTAGTATTTATAATGATCAAACTATTGGCCATCTCTTTACATGAATAATATGAATCCAGATAAGTGAGTACATTTAATTCATATCGGGCGCCATTTACTGCACTTGATGAAGTGGTGTCTAGTAAATTAATCTTTTTGTCAATTTGAGAATCAATTTCCAAAAAACCATTGTAGCTACATTCTGGAGATGACTTGGCTCCCAATGGAATCACTAGATCCACTGCTTCACCATTACCATACATGATCCTATTTAAAAATCTAATTTCTAAATTTTCCAAATCACTCTCTAATGTATAGGTATTCTGAATACCATTGATAACAAGATCGAGTAATAACCCATATTGAAAAGAGTTTTTGCTAGCAGGATTCTCCATTGATTGATTAAATGCAATACCCTCAAACTTTAATAAGCCCAAACGTACAAATATATTGGGAACCGGATAGAGGGGCAAATTTTCTGTTCTAGGAAAAGTGGGAAAATAATGATCGCACAATATATCAACATTATCACACTTTATACTCTGCATGGTTTTTCTATTGTACAAATATGAAGTTCCCCCTAATGCCCAAGTACCTGAAAAAACTGAATCAAAACTTGTCAACTCTTTTAATTTAAACTCTCCACTAGTTGAAAGTGTAAAAGATAGAATTGATTCATAAATACAATAGGTTAAAATATAAATGGTTTTACTACTTTTTCCTTTATCTGGACACAATTGCAAAACTAAAATATCATCATCTAATAATAGGAAATAAAAAAAGTTATTAAAATTTAATAATTATTGATTAAATTAATTTGATAATAGTTACATTGATAAGATGAAGACCAAGTGTAATTAGAATTTTGGTCAAAATTAGCATCAGTATGGACATAAAAATCAAAATCCTGATCAAAAACGTTACTTATGATTGAAATATTTTGACAATGATTAAAAGTATAGGAAAACATTAAAAAAGAATGTTGATCAACTGGCCCATAGTCTCCATATTGACCATCAACTAAACACGGGATCAATGGATCGACTCTGGTACATGTAGGTGGTGTTGGTGATGGAGGTAGTACGGTAATGGGTTCAACGATAAATTCATAAATTAAATCTACAAACTCCAAGAAATTGATTACACTCATATGAATAGTACCAAAAGGATATCCTTTAATATAACTGAAGGAAGGCCCATCATTCGTTTCGGAGATAATTGTATCATTTGGACAAATTATTAATTCTGCATGTGATTTTAAAAGAACTGCTTTTCTTGATTGTAATATGGTAGAGTCCATAGCAAATGGGCTAGCACCAAGCTTACCTTCACCTTGAATTGTTTTAATTGTTATTTTATAACCTTGACAAGTATCGGGTGCATAAAATCTATAATAATTGGCAATAGTACCAACAGATCCTTTCACAAAACCTCTAGTCCATTGATTGAGTGTTATATCTTGCCATTCTTGATCACATACTTTATATTCATTGAAACCTAAAACTGTTGCATTGGTACATACATCTGGACATCCTGAAGGTGTAGGTTTACTACAACCTTTGTGAGTGAAATCACATGGTGGACATGTGTAATTATATTGTGGACAAGTAAAATTTGAACATGAATAACTCTCCAATAAATACAAAGGTTCATTAAATTGTAAAGTTCCGCTTAAAAAAGTCGCCTCGACGCCTAATAAATTGACTGATTTAATATTATAGGATGATGAATTGAAACCATTATTTATTTCTTGACTATTAATTACTGTAATAAATTATTATTAATAATAAGACACATTCAAAATTAAAGTTTACCAAATATTTACTTACTAGATATAAAAAATACCAATAAAAGTAATAACTTATTCATCATAGGGAATTGGGGTGGACTCGAACAAAATTTTGTGTCTAAAAAAAAAAAATGAGAAGAAAAAAAAAACATCAAGATACTAGAGATGTGGATGTGGATTCTTTTAAGTTTTTAAAAAAAGAAAAAAAATAGATATTTTTTACACTCATAGGTTCATTGAAAAAGTTCTTTTGGTTTATCGTTTTAGTTATTGTATTCGTTAAGTAGTTAAACTACTTCTTTGATCCTCTTATCTCTATTCTTTAATTCTCTATTATTAAAGGATAAAAGAATTTTTTAAAAATCATATGATGTGTGAATGGGGCTAATACCGGGATTGAGAAAAATAAAAAATTAAAAAATGTAAAAATAAAAATAAAAAAAGTCTTTGATCAAAATTGGGGGGCACAATTTGCAAATTTAATACATCGTAAAATTACGAATTATTAAACCAAATTCATTGAACAAGACAATGAAATACTCTCACTAAACTATTTAAATCTAAATTATAATCTGTGGTCAATCAAAATATTTTCAACTTTATCCATTTAAACTCAAAATGTTTTAGATGTTGACCATGTTCCTTTAGATTTTAATGACTCAAACTTTTATGTTTAAAAAACACATAGATAGGATATTGTAAAATAAATAAATAAAAACATATCTTTATTACTATTGGTAAAAAAGTTTTATAATTATAAATACCATTACTTAACTAGTGGTATTACCAACATTTTTTAATAGTTTACCCAATTTTGAAACCAAAGAAGAAGAGGATGGACGTTTTGAAGGAGAAATATCTATACAGGTTAATAAAAGATCAATGAGTGGTTGAGATTGAGAAGTTACAATGCTGCTTGGAAGAGGTGGTGGAGTGCCTTTGAGAATCATTTCAATGGTTTGGAGATGAGATAGTTGACTGTATGGTGCTAAAAGAGTGAGAATTTCAAACGAAAGCATACCAAATGACCAAATGTCTGCTTTGAGGGTATAGCCACCACTAGAGTCTACAGAATCTTGACTATTGACATCCAATACCTCAGCAGCCATATAACAAGGAGTACCAATACATGTCTTGAGAGTGACACCACTGCCCAATACTTTGGATGTATCAAAATCACATACTCTAACATTTGCCAAACGATTGTTTTCGTCAAGGGTACACATAACATTACCGGGCTTAAGATCTCTGTGGATGATTGGTTGTTTACAGGTGTGAAGGAAATCAAGACCTTTGGCAATTTCCAAAATGAGCCAAATTGATTCAAATATTGGGAAGGGTGTAGTTCTCTTGGAGAGAATATCTTTGAGAGAATATGGATAGTACTCCATAAACAACCAGAGACGATCTGGATTAGAGGTGAGTCTGTGACCCAAGTACTTGGCAATGTTTGGATGAGAGAGTTGGACCATAATATTGATTTCCGAGACAAATTGGTCAACAAGATAGGGAGAGGTGTTTTTCAATTTCAACAATTTAACAGCACAAGTGAGACCGTCAATGGTACAACGATGGACAAAACAGCCACTTCCACCACTTCCCAACTCTTCACAGAGTTGAATATCAGAGGTGTTGAAATCAATATCACCCTTTTCAATCTCTTCGACTCTTCTCAAAGAGGAACCTTTTTTGCTGGCAGATGCAATATTGATTTGAATATTTGAAATCCAGTCCTCACGATCACGAATACTTTCGGCTTCAAATATATAAAACTCTGGCTCCTCTTCCTTGCTTTCACTGGCACTGGAAGATGTAACACTAATGATACCATTCAATGTTGTTGTTAAATTATTGGAATGAATACTGGGTGATGTTGAATCATCTGCTGAAGCAGATGGTATAAATTTGATTTGGAATAAAGGACGATTGTCATTGTCTGAAATAATACTGACTTCTGAAGTTGCCAATTTAATTTCTTTTTTATATTGATATTGATTTGATTTCTTTCCAATATTTGCACTAGATAATAGCATGATATCATTAAACAAGAAACAATAGATTTGATTGGGTGTTTTGCTTGTAACATCATTGAGTATACCTTCTCTAACATATCTTCTATGTGGTAAATTCAAATTCTTAAATTTACCAACCAATGAATTTTGAATAATTCTAACCTTATTTTGACTATCATATTCTCTACTCTTTTCTTTAACATAATCAACAATTGATTTCATTTTAACTACAGCCTATAATAAATTATTATTAAATATTAATACATATTATTGTATAAAATAAATTGTTCTTATTATTGTTATTATTATAATTACATTTTTAAATGGTTCAAAATCAGGATGAGCTTGAGGAGTTAATCTATAAATATCAATAAGCATAGTTGTAAATTGGCCAATTCTAGTTACTGGCAAAACCAATAAACTACCCAAATCATTATAGTTTGTTGTTGTCAAAATGGTGGCTTCTCTTTCTTGAATAAATGATTGGAATTTGTGGCTCTCTTCTTTTAATTTATTTAAAATTGTAATTGAATTATAATAATTTTTTACATAAGATGTATACATCTTGAAATAATCAGACTAGAGAGATATAAAATTATTATTAACAATTAGATTATTAATAATGAATGATATTAACAAAAACAATAATAATACATACAATTTTTAAAAATACATCACCTAAACCTGGTGTAAATTTACTAGTTGTATCTAGAATTTTCTCTAAATCTTCAATCAAAAGTCCAGATGAACCTAAAATGACTTCGACATCACCAAACACTTGTTTAATGTCTCTTGCTGAAATGAATGGATTGGAAGATTGATGAGTTTCAACTTTAATGGGCACCAAAAAGTTTTCAACAATAATACTTAAATGTGAAGAGTATTCCTTTTCGGTCTTTAATACCTGTAATACAACCTCTCTTCTCTTGTCCAACATGGAAATATATTGCTCTTCACTAAGATTTTGAGGCTCTGGATGTTCTAGTATGAGGGCAGTGGAAGAACTACTGTTTCTAATGGATTGGAATTGTTGACTAGATGAAGATGATTGACTGCTACCATTACTGTTATTGTTGCTGTTGTGGTTGCTGTTGTTGCTGTTATTGTGGCTATGGGATGGGGAGTTGGGTGTAAAGGATGAATTGGAAAATGGAGTTCTTGATTTCTTTTCAATGGATGAAAGGGTCTTTGATCTAAATCTATCTGTTTGTTGTTCTGTGAGTGGTGATCTTGGTGCGTTTGGTACAGAGTAAGTGCTAAGACCACTACTGGCACTCATTGTGCTGGCCATATCAAAAGAAACTGAATTTCTTGATGGAGTTTTGGGTGCAGATGTAAAGTTGAGATGTTGGTCACCTGGGACGCTCTCACTCTCGGCCATAACGCCTTCGAAATGACTGAGAATTACATTGAGTTTTTGGACCTTAGTGTAGAGCTTATAGTACTTGGCTTTCCATATACCACAATCATACTGAAGCATATTCCTTTCCTCTTGAAGGGTCTTTAACAAGTATTTTGTGTGCAAGTGAGATGACTTTTCCTCACGAAGCAATGCTTCAAGTGAGGCGTTGCCAACGCCGCCACCAATGTTGTTCGAGACGATAGTTGGTGAAGTAGTTGTGGTAGAGATGGATGTTGTTGGTATGACTGCAAATGGATCCATTGGTGGATTTGAGGTTGGTGTCGTAGAAATGGGTGTGCTGGTGTTGGAGACACTTGTCATGAGGGGAGATGTATCATAGTCTCTTTTAGGCACGGGTGGAGGCATAGTGTTGCCCCTTCTAAGATCTGACATACTGCCAATACTTGATCTCTTGTCTTTTACATCTTCAAAAAACTCAATCACATTCTTTATGCTTCTCGATGATGTCTTTAGGCCACCAACATCTGAATCTGCACTGTCAGCCGATGTTCCTGGAGATATCGAAGATTGCGAATTTGTTGAATGGAACGTATGGTATTTTGACTCCATTTCACTTTATTTCTTTTGTTTTTTTTTATATCTTTGATCTCTGATCTATCTGATTGGTTGTGTGTTGATTTGTTATTTTTTTTTTTTCTTTTTTTTTTTTAGTTGAAAAGTTGCAAATGTGGAAACTGGCGGAAAGATAAAATTAAATTAAATGTAAGAATATAGATCTATAAAAACTATAACAAATAATATAGTTTTTGAAAATAAATAAAAATAACAAAAAGTGATTATTAATTGAACAAAGATGAGTGATGAGATGATGATGGTGATGAGAAAGAGATAAAATAATTGAATTGAATTGATATGTGAGTGTGGATGGGTGTGTGAGGATGTTTTTTTCAAATTTTTATGCATTTGATCATTTCACACACAACAACAACACACACATGCACACTCTCATCACATGCAATCTCCTTTCAACCACCCATCACACGCAAAATATATATTAACAATAATTTGTTGTTGTTAATTTATATCACACACACATATATATAATTGGCAATGGTGACCAAAAAAATATGATAGGTGAACATTTTTTTTTGAATCTATCTACATCTATACCCATTCATATATACATATTCAAAGAGGTGCACAAAAGAGGTGTGCATGCTCACCATACAGAAACATGCCGCACACACTATATAAAAAAACAACTATTATTCTATAAATAAATCACACAGTTTTGATTTATATAATTGGAGTGTTTATTTATTTTCTTTTCCCAATTCGATTTGTTTAGAATATTCGAATATAGTGGGTATGCACACATGATGAAAAACACAAATGTGGGTGGTGTGACTTTTGCAAATGAGCTCCCTCCTTTCCCATTTAAAAAAAGAAAATAAAAAAATAAAAAAAACAATACAAACATTCAATAGATAGTTTTCTCTATATATATATTTCTCTATACAACTTTAGTATTATTATTTATAAATGTGTAGTATTTTAAATTTTTTTTGAAAAGAATCAAAAATTGCACCCTCAAAAATAAAAAAACCCAAAAAATGTTGAACATTGTTGTGAAAAGAATTCAAGATATTTTTAAAAATAAAAAAATTTAGATCAAATCACCCCCCCCCCCGTAATAGGTAAATTAATTTGATAAAATGAGTTTAGCGGGATGGGGTCTATTCCTAGTAAAACTCAAACTACAAAACATCGTAGCTGTAATGTCAATAAATGGAGATGAATATAATCAAGATTATTATTATTATTTTTTATGTATATGATGAAAATGACAAAAACAAAACAAATAAAGCGCTAAAAGACCTTTACTAATTCATTGATAATTATTTCTATATTGACGATGATATGTTGATGAGGAGGGAATTAAATTATTTTGATGGAACAAAAGAGTTTGAAGCTTCAACAGCTCTGATTGGGACCTCTTGAATGTAAACGTTGGTGTAGAGTTCTCTGTCGGCTGGGAGTTTGGCAGCGATGGCTTTTTCGGCGGCATCTTCCATTTCCTTTCTAACCTTGTCTTCAATGGCGGTTAAATCGTCTTCGGTGGCAAATTTGTTTGATAAAATGAGTGATCTGACGTGTTCAATTGGGTCTCTGTGTGATCTGACTTCGTTGACTTCTTCACGAGTACGATAGGTGGTACCTGGATCAGACATAGAGTGACCGACGTAACGGTAGGTGTCCATTTCGAGGACAAATGGACCTTTGCCAGCTCTGCACCAATCGGCAGCATATTTACCGGCAGTTCTGACGGCAAAGATATCCATACCATCGACCTTCAAACCTGGGATATAATGAGCTCTGTCATAGTAACCCTTGCCGGCGGTTGATCTCTTGGTAGAGGTACCCATACCGTAACCGTTGTTTTCACAGATAAAGATCACTGGTAATTTCCATAATTCAGCCATGTTGAAGGCTTCGTATAATTGACCTTGATTGGCAGCACCATCACCATATAAAGTTAAACAGACATTGCCAGTCTTGTTGTACTTTTGTGTGAAAGCAATACCAGCACCAACTGGACATTGAGCACCAACAATACCGTTACCACCATAAAAGTTGTCGGTAAACATGTGCATTGAACCACCCTTACCCTTGGAACAACCAGTTTCTTTCATTAATAATTCAGCAAGAATCTCTTCTGGGGTTGCACCTCTAGACAACATATATGTATGGTCTCTGTAGGCAGTGATGATGTGATCTTGTTTAGTAATAGCATATTCTAAACCACCGCAAACAGCTTCCTATTAAATTTTAAAAAACAATCATTGTATTAGAATATATGTATTGAATGTTGTGTATCATCTTCTTATCTATCCACTATCTAATCGTATCAATAGTAGTGTCATACTATTACTATGACTACTACTCTTGTGTGGTGTAGATTGATGTAACTATCCTATCATCAGAGTAACAGAGCTATTCCTATTACACTACTACTACTACTACTACTATAAACTAACACATACTTGACCATTGTATAAATGACAAAAACCTCTAATAAGTTTCTTTTTGTATAAACCATCAGCAACAAGTTCAATTCTTCTCATTCTTGACATTTCAGTAAAGTAATGGATGAGTTCATCTTTGTTGGTAGTGGCGGTGTTTTCTGGACCATCGCAAAGATAGGTTTCAAACTTTTTAGCAAAGTTTACTTTAACTTCACTTGCTTTAGAAGCAAAATTTCTAACCTATAATGGTAATAATTATATGTATCAATATATTGTATGTATGTTGTTGTATATTGTTATTGTTATTCTTGACACGTGATTGAGCAATGATGATGCTGAAGTGATGCTAATGATTATGATGCAGGGCTGATAACCAATTATACATCACCCAAAATCACACCATCATCTTTTTCACACAAAAGATGATAATGTGCCCAAATGCACCAACAGCACACCCATCTCTCAACATAACAACACACAACGGTATTTTATTCTATGATATTTACACCGAAATAGCCGGTTCTGTGTACTTTGAATAAAGTCGATAACATTTTCACTCCAAGCAATAATAACAAAACAAAAAAAAAAAAAAAAATTTATGAACTTGGAAAAAATCAATGAGGGAAAATACAACAAAAAAAAAAAATTGCACACCAGCCAACCCTCCTCATAAAAACCAAATTTGTGTGTGTGAAATTTTACTCCATTGCACACATAAAGCACACGTAACGTTTTTTCTTTTTTTTTGAAAAATATTTTCGCCCGCTGCCAGTGTTTGAGTGTTTTATATTTACAGATACTAATATCTGACTCTCCCAGCCAAGATAAATGCCACGAGGATCTGAAATCAGATAAATCATACTTTCACAACACACGGCTAATAACAAGAAGAACATGTGTATTTTTGTTTTTCTTTTTTATTGTATATATCAAAAATTAATAATGATTATGAGGTTTTCAAATCACCATCAAATGGGTTATGTTTGCAGATAGAGAGAGAGAGAATATAGTTATATTGTTATTCTAGTTGTTATTGTTACTATTATTATTATATTATTGTTATTTATTTAATTGTCTTTGAGGTTTTTCATATCTTTAATGAAATCTGATTTAGATTTATTAAGAGAAGCATACTCTTCTCTTTCCTTTTGGAGTTCTATTGATTTTTGTTCAAGTTTCTGGAAAGTAGATGATATTAGTATTGATCATAGATAGATGATAATGATAAGCTATATACATACATTAATTTCTTCTAATTGATAGGCACTAAAGTTAAATAAGGGTGAACCTTCACCGGCTTGATAGTAGAATCTTGGTTTTGATTTCTTTGTAGAGGTGTTGATAGAGTCGGATGCGGTAGAGATTTTAGCAATGGACATACGTTCAACAAGAGAGAGGTTGTCGTTGAGTGGGTGATTAGATTCCTCGGGATCAATGTCTCTCAAAGAGACCCAAGTGTCGTTTTCAGCGGTGCTGTTGGCACCGTTGTTTCTGTTTACTTGGTGGTGTTGTTGTTGGTATTGTCTGTCGCTGTCTAAAGAGTCGTTGAGGATTTGAGTGATGATTTGACGGGCTGATGGTGCCTTCTTTTTCTTGTTGTTGTATCTGTCGACGGCGGGTTCTTCAGCGGCGGCGGCAGCTGGGTTGCCAACTTCGTGATACTTGATTTTGTCAATGAGCTCCATCAAGTCGTTCTCCATGTTTTCGCTCTTTTTGATCTCCTCATCAATCGATTGGGGTGAGCCGAGATTGGGTGAGAGGTATTGTTCGATGCCTTCAATAGTCTTGGCAATCTTTGGTTTGAGGGTGTCGACTGGTCTGTTGTCGGGTGGTTTGCAGAGATCCATAAATAATTGGGGGGTCTTGAGGCTGTCCCAGTCGACCTTTTCTCTCTTTAATGTTTCATATACACGTTTAGATACCATTCTCTTGGCATAAAAACACTTTTGAGTGTACTCGCCACTCAATCTAACTAAAAGTCTAGTGCTATTAACTCCTTGCATTGTGTGTTGTATTCTATAATCCTAACCCAACTCTACTCTGTCTGATTGCTGTGCTAAAGGGTATTGTCTGTGATCACTGTATATAATACACAAAAGTTGATGATTATGGAGATAAAACAAAAAAAAAAAAAAAAAAAACTTTACACTGATCAGCGTTTTTCGATAAAAATGAAAAAAAAAATTGATAAATTTTGAACAAATTTTTTTTTATTTTTTTCATTCATTGCGCAGTGTTTGTGTGTGTGTGTTTATCTTATATATCTCTCATGGCAAGAGTAGAAAGGCAATGTTGGTTTCTTTATTTATTCATTGAATATATTAAAATACCTCATTTACATATAAAAACTATGCGTGCTTCTAATAAAAGGGATTATTTATTTGACGATATAAAAATAGATAAAGATATATTTTATTGGAATTGGAGTTTTAAGGAGAGAAATAAACTTAGTTATGTGTTTGTGTTGTTGTTTATTTATTTGTTTAAATGAATGAATATCTACAACAAACAATATGACGAAACCCACCAGGTGGATGAGATTTTTTTGGAATTTTTGTGTTTTTTTGAATTTTCTTTTTTATTTTTTTACTTTTATTGTTTTGTTTTTTTCACAATTGTTTTAGCTTACAAAGAAACAAAAAAGAGAATTTTAGTATATCTTGTTGGTTGTAGTGTGCTTTTGATCTAGTTGATATTTTCATCACACCCCCAACACGTCGCACAAACATCACTTTTTAATATTTTTTTTTTTCAATTTTTTCACTTTTACTTTTTTAAGACGCTGTGTGTGCGCATCACATCCACTTAATATAATATAGTTCATATATTACGGTCGAAAGAATATTTCAATATAGCATATATACACATACAAATACAACCATCATCACCATAACGTAGACATACATACATACAACAGACACAGATCATATGCCATTAGTATAGTGAGGCATAGTTACAACAACTTAATAAATGGAGAACGATGGTAATAGCTAATTATATGACATTGATGAGTAGACATGCGATATAGACACAGTTGTCGTCATCAGGAAATACAACCATTCTCGTATTTGTATTAATATATTAATAATCAATAGATACAAATGATCCAAAATATAAACAGTTTAATGAGGATTTAAATTCAGTGTTGGTACAGTTTTCAAAGTCGACAGAGTGGGCAGATTTTGTAAAGTATCTATCAAAGCTAAACAAGGTGTTTGAAAAGTACCCCAAATCGACAAACATTCAATCGAAATTGATCATCTCCAAAAGATTATCGCAATGTTTGAATTCCTCGTTGCCCAGTGGATGTCACATCAAGGCATTGGAGACCTACGACATACTGTTTAGTAGAATTGGTCAGGAGCGATTGGCGCGTGATATTTCGATTTATGCCACTGGTCTATTTCCCTTGTTTCACTTGGCGAGCACAGATGTGAGAGTAAAGATAATACATCTCTATGAGAAACACATCCTCCCCTTGGGACTGAAACTGATTTCTTGTCTCAATGGTGTGGTGTCGTCTATTCTACCCGGTCTAGAGGAGGGACAGGGAGATGCTTTTGAACAGGCTATCAAATTGTTAGACAATCTCTGTAAATCTACTTCGACCACTATCTTTTATCAAGCCATTTGGAAAACCCTCATCACAACGCCCTACAATCGTTTAGCTGCCACCACATACTTGTTGGCAAGATTACCAAAAGATATTGACACAACCAATCAAAGTAAGTAGTCATGTTAATCATCATTATTCCTCTAGTAATACTACTAACAACAACAATGACAACACAATCAATAGTTATGTTTTTACCAGAAAAGGATACATTGGTAGTACAGGCTCTATCTACATCTTTGTCAGACAAGAATACATTGGTCCAAAGAAATATGCTGGAGTTGATTACAGTACATTTCTCAATTTCAGCTCAGTAGGTTTTCATTCGTATAGCGTGTAGTGTAGGATAAAGTAGATATTAATCATAATAATACCATTATTTATATAGAGTATTTTCACCAGAAGCATTGGAGCTCATTGTTAAATCAGCCATTATGGTCGTTACATTAAAGGATATGTCATTAAATAGAAGATTACATTCATGGTTATTGGGTACCTCTGACGATTCAAAAGACGGTAAATCATATGATCCCACCTATTTTGAAACCTATTCCAAAGGTCCAACCATCAGTGCATTTAAAAACTTTTTCAATAGTAATTTATACAATTTCAACAACTCTATTAATCAACAACAATCTTCATCATTATTATCAATATTTAATAATAGTAATAATAGTAGTAGCAATAGTAATAATAATAATAATAATAATAATAATAATAACAACAACAGTTCAAGTAAAATTAATGATGTTACATTACCCTTTAGAATTTTAATATTCTTTTTCCAAAAAGAAGAGTTTCAAACGATTATAGATCACATTTTGCCAGATATTCTTAGATATGTATATTATTTTAAAGATGGATATGTCTTTTCAAAAGATGTAATACGTTACACTGATGAATTGCTAGATTCCATTCAAAATCAAGATGTCATTTGGTCATTTTTCGAAAAGATTCTCGTTGAGAGTCCTTCATTGGATTCCATTAAATTGGTGGAATGTGTGCTGGATATCATGAAGTTATCCATTCAAGACGTGCAATCTATCTACTTGCCCAAATTGTTGGTGTCGTTGGTAAGATCGTTAACTGGCATTCTAGACAAACAAGACAATGCCCTCTTGATTGCCTTTACTCAACTCTTGCTCAAAATAACTGGTAAAATAATCGTAGACACTAGTTCACCTTCATTTGATTCACTCATAAGTTCAATTGATCTTTATCAAGATTACTTTAAAGATCTTAGCATGTATATAATGAAATCTATTAATAATAGTAGTAGCAATAGTCAACAACAACAACAGCAACAACAACAACAATTATTACAGTTACCAACAACAATGTTGTCACCAAATAGAAAGTCGACAGGTTTATTTTCAATTTCATCGAGTACACCAACATCACAGCTTTCACCAGCAGTCTCACCAGTGTCTTCTTTGTCATCTGGTGTGCCTGTGCCCAATTCAGAGTTGTTTGTTATACTGGATCTGTCACTCCAGATGCTCATTGGCTTGTATTCGCAGTTCAAATCATCGTTTACATCGCCAACTGCATCGCCTCATTTGGATGCTGCCAATGAGCAGCCCAAGTGGTTGGTGCCCATATTGGATTTCTGTAATTGTGACAATCCATTTATTTCTTGTTTGGCAATCAGAGGCTTCATCAGTCTCATCAACAAGCATGGTGACTGCACCTTGAGCAAGAGTTTTAGAAACATCATCACACCCGATCACTTTGCCATGCTGTCCAAGAAACTTTGGACCCTCTTGGACCCAATCTATTGTTCGGTGCATTACAAGGTGGCTTCGTTGTTTTTGTCGCTCAGAGAGCTCAATGAAGAGGCCACTTCGAGAGTGATTGCAGACGCGATGCTCGATGCCGACTTGAACAGCAAGATCGAGGGACACCAAAAGTTTGCGCTTCTCTGGCGATTGGCGGGCGAATTGGGCAGCAATTCGGCACCCTTTTCAAACACCCTCTTTCTCATGCTCGATTCGCTGTATGACGACCAGCCCATCATCCGTTTGACGGGCCACACTTGGTTGGCCGACTCGATCAGCAAGGCCGAGCGTATCCTGGATCCTTTGCTCAAGATATTGTTGGACGAGTCTACCATTCGATTCAACAATGCCTACCAGTCTATCTATGACACCAGACGTGTCATCTATGTGTTTAAGATCCTCAAGGCCATCATTGAGTGTGATTTCAAGCTATTCATCCAACATGTCATTGAGAAGCCCATCTCGAAGGAGATCCTCTCATTGAACGAGCAGCAAACCATGACATTTAGAGAGTCTCCTAAGGTCGTCAGTCAGGCGAAAAAGTACCCCAACGAAGACTCGTACATCTCCTTTACCCATCCCAAGCCCCAATCCTCATTCTCGGCACCACCCACACCCTCGGTCGCCAGCAACAACGCCAACAACATCACCACCGAGACATCGTCAGACTTTTTATTCATCCCAACCAACAGCTACATCGATCTACTCGTTGTCGTCTCTCTCAGATTCATTCAGGGTCAAGTGCCCGAAAGCTTTGGCGACAAGAGCGGCAATCACGGCTCATTTGCCTCGCAAAATGATGTCGTCCAAATTTGCTCTGCAGAGTTTCTCCAATACCTCTTGGCCAAGACCAGCATCCAACACAGCAAAGCGCTCGAGATTGCCAACTATATCCAAGACCCCATTCTCCAGAATCTTGCCCAGGCAGTGAGCGCGTCTAACCTCGTGTTGCAGGTTCATCTCTTGGCTCTGCTCAGATCCATTGTACTTATAGATTCTAGTGGCAATCTCGGCCACCACTCGCCAGGATCGCCACAAAATCATATACCACACGTGTCGTCGCCCAGCGCACTAGATGGCGGCGGCACCCCGCTCTCGGCCTCGATGGGCAGCACCTCGTTGAGCTCAATCACTCAGTCGCAAATGTTTTTGCAGACTACCGTTGTAGGCCTCATCCAGCCTTCGACCAAGTTCAACATTCGTTTCTATTGGCTCGACTTTATCACCTTTTGTTTGCCCAGAATGTGCCACTCGCCCCACTTGCCCCTGATTGTGACCACGATTGTCAACTGTCTTCGAGACATTCTCAGCTCCTTTGACGGCCGTTCGTTGTACGACAGCCTGACATCGCGTGACATTATCGTCATCCTCAAGAGCTTGACCTTTATATTCAAATTTTCTATCCTTGAGCCCATCACCCCCTTTGACAAGAGCAACAACGAAGACTCGCAGACCCCCACCACCCGAGGCCCACTCGGCGTGCGTATGTTTGATTTTGTCAAAGACGTGTTTACCAGCGACATTGACAACTCGGTCTCCCTCACCCCGTTGGGTCTGGTGAGAAACGATATCTTTGCCATCATGTCTGATATTATCCACCCGCTAGTCAAGATCTGGGGCCAGCCTCGTTCCACAAGCAACAAGATCTCCTTTTCCACCGATCTCTCGTCAGACACACACAACAAGTTTGCCATCCAAGATCTCGTCGTGCACATTCTCGATCCCTTTATGTCCAAATACCCCAACCAATTCATCGAGGCCATGGTCGACATTTGGCAGAGAACCGAGATCAACTCCAACAGTCACGAGTCGGTCACCAGCCGAAAAGTCATCATGGAGATGATCTACAGTTTAGACTCTGTCAAAGAGGAGCCCTTTTTCAATGCCGCCCATCAAATTCTCTTTGGCGTGCATTCGCAAGAGAGAACCAAGTCACACAAGGTCAGCATCCACAAGCTGACCATGAAAGAGAGCGCCCTCTACGACTTTACCTCGCGATACATTGAAGAGTATCCCATCATGTTTGACGGCGTCTCTTCGCCCTTTATTGCCTTTGTCAAAGAATCACTCCACTCTTTGAATCCCATGTCGTTTGTGAGTCAACTCCAGATCCTCAACATCTACACAAAGAAACTCGTCTCTGAAGAAAAGACAAAGAACCCCATCCGTTCCAGAGTCAATAAAAGAGAACTTCAAGATCTCTTGCCAAAGATTATCGATGCCTGCTTTATGATCTCTGGTAAAAGCTTTAATGATATCTCTGCCATGTATATACCACCATTGGTTTCCGCCAACTCTAGCTCCAATTTAAACGGCATTCTCGACTCCCCATTGACAAACTCTGGCTCTCTTTCTCGACCACTCTCTGGGGATTATCCAAATTTACCCCAATCACTCTTTCAAACACCTCCCTCTGCATACACCTCTGCAAGTACTTCCATCACACCAGGCGAAGAATCCCTCAGAGGTAGATCATCGTCTGGAGGTGATTCAATTTTAAATAACAATAACAATAACAATGAATCATCAAGCTCAACTCCAAATTTACAAGGTAGTGGAGGTAGTCAAAATTACAACAATACTACTCAAACCAACAATAACAACAACACCAATACAACTCAAACTACACCAGGCACTAGTAGTCAAAATAATACAAATTTGAAAAAAGAAGCAACAAGATTAAAATCACAAGTGAGTCTCAAGTCTTTGGTCAATTTATCAAATATTTTGGCATCACTATTGGATAGTATTTTGGATGACAAGGAAAGAATTGCAACACTTTTGTCAATGTCACTTCACAATATTGTCCCCTACCTCAAGCCTAGATCAGACGTTAGTCGAGAAAATAGTTATTATGCAGCCAGTCTCTTTGCTTCCTTGTCTCAGTTTCCATATAATCTCAAATCCATTAAAAAGGATGTGATGGAGTTGTTTTACGATTACGATATATTCAAACTCGACATTAAAACACTTGAACAAGTGAGCAAGTTTGTCAATCAAACAATGATTCACGATAAAACTGCACTCTCTGATTTCACCAAAGTACTCAGCAAACCATGGAATCCTGCTGGCCCATTAATGTTTGTCAACAAAGACACCGAGAACCACAACAGAGCCAAGCAACTCAAGAGACTATCGTTTATCATTTGGGCTGGTCAAGAGGACCAATACCTCGGTCTCTTGCCATTGATTCAAGAGAAAATCGTAGAGTCTCTTAGAATTCCAAGCGCCACCTCTCTCCATTTACAAGTGTTTTTCTGTTTACGTGTTTTGTTGATCAAGTTTAATCATCAAAATCTACGTTCTTTTTGGCCCATTGTCCTCACAGAGTTGATTGACATCCTCTCATTTAGCGAAAATAGTGAACTCATCTTGGCTGCATGTAAATTCCTCGATTTGGCACTCACCCTTCCATCCATCACTGAGCAATTTAATCTCTTTGAATGGGTGTTTTTCAAAGACTGCTTTATCAAACACTCTCAAGAGCCACCATTCTCTCCATTTGTCGATCAAATTGCCAAAGTGTCGGTTCAACAGCAACAAGAGCAACACCAACAATCCAACAACACCAGCAACTTGGTTCTTACCACCAGCGGTATTGTCCAAATTGAAAACATCACCTCTTTTAGACCCTGTATCATGATTAGATCTATTTCCGATCTACCCAATGGATACCCAGAGTTTAAATCATTTTTGGCTCATCTTTCCAACTGTGTATACAATAGACACATGCAATCCACCAGTAAACAAGTCGACTACCACTTTATCAATGAACTTTTATGTTTTGATTTCTGTGAATTGGATTCATCTAAATTAACTCTTACACCAGACATTCTTTTGGCCATTGAAAAGAAACAACAACAACACTTTGAAACTCAAATCAAAGCAAATACACCCTCTATTGATGGTCTTTCGATCGACAGCAACAGTGCCACCAATTCGCCCATTTGGACAAATTCTCAAAAACCAACCAAAACAAAACTCAATCGTGGTATTTCAATATCTGGTAGTAAAAATTTGATTGATAATAATAACAACTTTAGCGATGATGAATAAATAAAAAAACAAATTATATTATAATTTAATCGCGACTGAATGTTCTCTCTTCAAAACTTGGGTTTCAAGGATTTTTGAGCAATACTAAAAATTTTTGCACAAAAAAAAAAGGATTTTTGCACCAAAAATTTCTGCGATACTAATACTTCGGAACCAAAATGTTTCTTGCAAAACTAAACTGACTTATACTAAAATTTAAAGAAATTTTCACCTCGGATTCCTAATTTTGCCAGAATACACTTTGAAATAAATTTCCAGTCGTATTCTTTTTTTTTTTGGTATTAATATTTCTTTAAACCTATTCTTGGGAATTAAAGATGAAAAAAAAAAGTCTATAATATAAATATGCTTCAGTGGAGATAGTTTGTTATTAATTTTAAAACAAATACATATTCAAACAACTTAACCTTTTTCAATTTAACCTTTTTATATTTAACAATGAAGTATTTATGCTTAGCATTTTTAATGATTATGATTGCTCTCGCTAGTGCTGGTTGTCCAAATCCAACTGGTTTCCGTGCTTCATTTACAGCAACTTCTTACAACTTGGGTGGCGGCGGTAGCTATTTTGAATGTATGTATCTTGGTTAATATCAATTTGATATCAAGCAATACTAATCAACTTTGTTTTTATAGCTGGTCAAGCAAACATTGATTTTGTTGGTCA
This sequence comes from Polysphondylium violaceum, assembly GCA_000277445.1. NCBI lineage: Eukaryota > Evosea > Eumycetozoa > Dictyosteliales > Dictyosteliaceae > Polysphondylium > Polysphondylium violaceum. The sequence goes on from AJWJ01000160.1 coordinate 32,083, forward strand.
AAGACTCTCTTCAGTTTTTGATTTTTTCTCTGAAGGAAATAACATGATGGGAATGACATGGCAATTTGGAGCCAATGTAAGTGAATTTATTATTTTTGGTCTAATAATATACTGATTAAACATAATTTATATTATATACTATAGAAAACTGCATATTATATGCTTTCAGATGGTACCTGTCACGAGTCTTCTTCAAATTCAAAGATTCCATCGGGTTATCCAGAAATAACCAAAGATATCGGACCTCTCACAATTGGTGTTTTTCGTATGTATTCATATCTCAAAATTATAGGTGAAAAAGTAAGATACTAATTTGTGATAAAAATTTTAATTTAAAAGCTGTTGAAATGTTTACAGTTGAAAGCGATAGCCCAGCCCTTAATCAAACCGCTCTCTTTGATATCAATAATTGTGTTTTAGTCTCATCATACTTATCAAATGCCGACGAATCAAACCCAGGTTTCTGCTCCATCAACTTCTATAATGTAGGTGTCCCATCTGACAGCGACTTCCAACTTCCACAAGCCTGTATCGATGTTGTTGGCTCATCAAGACCAAAGATTAGATTCAACCACCACAAGAAAAACACATTTACTCAAATGTCTAAAACTATGAATCACATTTTAAATGCTCTAAAGTTTTAAACTAACAATCTTCATTAAATAAATAAAACCAATAAATCTAATAATAGATTTATTCACCCAGGAATTTTCGTCATCATACTGAATCATCATTTTTAATCTTAGGAAATACAGATGCGTATTCTCCAGGATTTATAAATCCTGGTTATTATAAAACTAAACCCAGTATAGGTGAGATTTTATTCCTTTAGGAGAAGTTTATTTTTTTGTATTAGAATTATAAGAAGAGTCTTTGGTTTTAAAGCCAAGTAAGGTTTGATTACGATTTTTTCTGAAAGATGCGCTTTTTTATAATTTTTTAAAAAAATTTTTACGTTCCATAGATATTTTTTAAAGATTTTTTAAAAAACTCTTCCACGAGACTGGTTCGAAACCAATGATGATGGGGTTTCTATGGTAAAGGTTAAAAAGATTTTGATGTGATAATTTAAAATATCTTTTCTTTGTGAGGCCAGAGGCTTCAGAATTAAAATTAGGAGCCATCTCCCCAGAGAAAATTTTTTAAAAAAAGTATAAATAGTCAAGGGGACTCGATCGTTAGGTATTATATTCATTTAATATTTTATCTCTATACTTTTCTTACCTTCAACAACAATTACAACAACAATAATAATGAAATTCTTAACTTTAGCATTCTTAATGATTATGGTTGCTCTCGCCAGTGCAGGTTGTGCTAATCCATCTGGATTCCAAACCACATTTACTTCCAACTCTTTCAATGTTGCAGGCGGTCAAAGTGCTTATGAAAGTATGGGTCTTTTTTATTACATTTTTATTATCTCAAGTTCACTCATATTAATTAATATTCATTATTTAAAACTTTAGGCGGAATTGTCAATATCGACTTTGTCGGCCAAAGAGCAAGTTCTGTTTTTGAAATCGATATTTCTGGTGGTGAAAAAGGTTCAGGTTTTACTTGGAATTTTGGAGCCAATGTAAATATATTACATATTACTCTATAACATGTTGGTTTATTAATTTTAATTTTCTATTCTCTAGCAAACTTCATATTATTTAAGCCCAGAAGGTCAATGTTACGAAGCCTCATCTTCTGCCCAAATCCCATCTGGTTTCCCAAAAGTTCTCAAGGATATTGGTTCCCTTACCCTTGGTAAATTCCGTATGTACTTTCAACTATTTTTCTTATTATTTCAAAAATAAATATAGTACTAATATTAATTATTAAATAGCTGTTGAAATGTTAGAGGTTGAAAGTGATACCCCAGCTCTTAACCAAAGTGTTGTTTTTGATTTAACAAACTGTGTCATGGTTTCAACATATTTAGTCAATGCTGATGAATCAAACCCAGGTTATGGTACCATCAATTTCTTTAACGTTGGTGTCCCATCTGACAGCGACTTCCAACTCCCACAAGTTTGTATTGATGCTGTTGGTTCATCAAGACCAAAGATTGGATTCAACCACAAACGTAGAAATGTTGAAGCCGTTAGCCCACTCTCTAAAACTCTTCAATACACTTTGAATACTTTCAAAATCCAAAACTAAATCTTAAATAAAAGATCACTCATTTAACCACGTTCACTATATGTAGTTCACCAATTCCTATGTGTTTATTTTTTTCTATTTTTGATAAATAATATTTTTGAATGGATGGTTTTAATCATTAAAAAAAGGTTAATACAAATATGAAGAGTTTTTAAAATTTCAATAAATAGGTAGATCATAATTTATTTCTAGAATGAATTATAATAGTTTAAATAAATAATAATAGTACAGGGGTTTAATAGTAAATAAATAATTTTAAAAGAGTATTATCTAAATAAAAAAAACAAAAATTGCAACTAAGATCAGGATCAAAGAGTTTGGAGCCAAAGAGACAGAACTTGAATTTAATGGTTCAACTGTATCAATCATTTTAATCAACTCTACCAATCCATTTACAACTTTTACTGGGTTATCGGTTGGAATATGATGGGATGAAACTGTATCAATAAAATGTAAAGATTTTGTAGATAGTTGAGCAACTGCAGATTGTCGATCCATCCAAGGTTGACCATTTACAGATGCAGTTAAAACCACAATAGGGGTGTTTTTAAATGGGAACTGTTCTTTCTTTTGAAGTCCATCGATAATTTGTAAAAGTTTAAATGAGCTTTGGAACATGATGCCCAATTCTTGAGTAGCGGCATTTAAATATTTATTTGATGGATCTGAAAAAATATTTTGATTATTGGTTAAAGCAATTTTTGGTAAATTTGTAGAGTCAACATAGAATCCATGATTTGCGGGAACTCTACCTTCAAGACAATTTTTATAAAATTCTTGATGGTTTTCAGTGTTATTTTTGATATAGGTTTTAAATGAAGTTACAATTCCACTCATACCATTAATCCATACTGGATCATTGTAAAATTCTTTATCAGTTCCATCGACACTATAGAGACCAACAACATCTTCTGGATAAGAAACATAGTATGATTGAATATTAATACCACCCCATGACCAACCAGTAAGAATATATGGTGGTTGATAGTCCAAGATATTTAAAGAAGCTTTAAGACGACGGACAAAATCAAAAGAATCAATACCATATGGAGATAAATCTGAATAACCATAGCCATATCTGTCATATAAAATGACAGTTTTAATATTTAAATCAGTCATTTTAGGAATTAGATTCAAAAGCACACTTCCCCAAGAACTAGAGAAAAATGGAAGACCAGCATCAAATAAAATTGTATGACCAGAAGTTATATTTGGATTATCATATGTTCTAATATGCATTTTAAGACCTTCATACATCACCAAATGACTCACACCAAAGTCATCTTGATCAACTAAACCTGGTCTAGTGAAAATACTCTGGCCAGAACAAGAGTTTAATAAATTAATAAATAAAAATACAAGTAATGAATATCCAAAAATAGTATTATTATTATTACTATTTTTGTTGTTAAAAAATGTTGGAGTAACCATCATGATTGAAATTTTAAATAAATAATATTAAAAAATAAATAAATAAATAAATAAATAAAAAATAAAAAAAATAAAGTATTCAACAAAAAATACTTTTTATAAAGAGAGAGTAAAAATACAATAGATTGTTATAATTGTTGTTATAGTTTGTTGTTAATTTTAATTTGTTGTTGAAAAAAATAATTTCAAGTGTCATATTTATATTGAAAAAAAAAAACGCACAAATTAAGTGGGTGGTGATCAAGAAATGGGATTATGGTAATTAGCATCGAGATTGATTGTACTATTAGTAAATTAATATGGGAGAGGAAGGAGAGATAAAAATAGTATATCTCCCCACACAAGGGTGTGCCAAGATGAAAGTGTGTGTGAAAAAAGTAGTGCAGGGAATTGAAGTTGTTAGAAAAAAAAAAAAAGGAAAAATAAATACATTGTCGCTTTCTATCCACCAAAATAGCTTTTGTTTAAAAGCTTTAAAAGTAAATGTTCTACATCTAAAAAGGAAAAACACACAATATCAAAACATACTGTCCTCATTAAGATGTGGTGCATCATTTCAACTTTAAATAGAATTTTCAATTCTTTCCAATCTGGAAAGAGTATTATCAGCTGATACCATTCGCGACTCACAACCACATTCACTCACTCGCACCACATCACCACACCACACCATCCACACACCTATCAAAAACACACTACATTCGCCCCCCTCCATTCACACACATACCTCTTTGATCTCCTCGATCACAAACATTAAATGTTAGGTGTGTGTTGGGGGTGTATGTGTTGAATAGACAAATTTAAATGAATATGATTAGCATGTGTGCATAAATCATTGTATGTATGCTGTATGTTATTCAGTGAAAAAATGTGTTTCTCACTTTTTCATTTTTTTTTTCATTTTTCATTTTTTTTTATTTTTAGGGTTTGATCAAATCAGTGTGGCGCAAAATCTTGTAAATTAGTCGAGGAGGTGCTTTTAGAAAATTAAAATAGAATAGTATCTAAAAGGATATTTTTTTTTTAAATAGTGACAATTAAAGATTCAATGTTGTCCGATAAATGATATCTTTTTTAAAGTTTTTCGTTTAGAACCACAGAAAATTTTGAATAAACACATAGTGTGGTTTAGAATTAAAAAATTAAGATTATAACCTCTTATCTTATATATGATTAACAAAGATAAGTTTGATAAATTGAAAAATATATGGTACCTTTTCAATAGATATACACAGGTATAAATAGGCGTAATGTTAATTATTGCCTCAAACACACCTCTCATGTTCCACTCTGATATCAACGAAATTCATTCCAACATTTCTATATGAAGGAAAAACAGCGTCCCCGAAATTCTTTCGAGGGTATTTTTTTCCTTGTTTAGGGATTTTAAGAAAAAAAAAGGCCCATCCAAAATCTTGTAAATTTGTTCAGGGGTGGGTTTTGAAAATTAAACATACCTAATGGAACATAGCCTACAATCTTTGTGAACATGCACATGAAGATAATGGTTTGAAATTTAAATGAATACCAGTATCATGAAGTAAATATATTTTAAAATATTCTGATATATATTGAATAATTTTATTATTATCGTTATGTTGAGGTGTATGTATTTAGTATAGTACAATTGTTTTCTTTTCTTTTCAACATATTTATATATGTTTTAAAATGGTTGTAGAATTTTCAAAAATAAATTTCGTGATTTCATTAACAACAATCATTTCTAATAAAGTTTTTGGAGTTTCTACTCTTGGTCTTAAAAATGAAGGACCAAAAACAATTGAGAGATTTGAATTATTCATCATATTATATTTTGAATTTTCTGCAATCTTGTTGAAAAATGGTAAAATAAGTTTTAATACTGCAATATGACTTGGAGGTAATGATTTAATAATTTCAATGATTGGCTGAATTTCTAAATTTTTAGTTTTACTTAATAAATTATCATATTGATCTATATTGTTATTATTATATAATTAGTAAAAAAGAAAAACAAATAAATAAAAAAACTATATTTACCAAAAGTTAGTAAAGGATCAGGTAATTCTCTAAAGAATAATTTAAATGCGCCAGCAAAGGCATGTAAGCTTGCAAGATTAAATTGAACATTATTTGGATTTGTATTAATTTGATTTTTAATACTTTTAATTTCAATTGAATTACCGCAAATTCTAAAAATACCCTCTTCTTTGAGACCATTTTGTTCAAAAAATGAGACAAATTGAGATAAAATGGTTGGAATAGAATTTGTGCAAATGTCTTGACGAGTTTTTAATGATTCCAATGGTTGACCATAGATTGCATTTACACTTTGATCTGCTTCGTCTGGTGCATAAATATATTTTAATCTAAGTAAAATATCACCACAAACTTTATCTTTGGAATTACGAGGGGCCAAAGGAAGCCACATAGTCATCTCTTCATTGGCAGTAAGACTGTGAAGAGGGATGAGAATCTTGCCCATGAAATCTGCAGTTTTGAATTTATCTTCGTCCCACACCAACAAGGAGAGGTAGCCATCATGTTTGGTGATATCAAATGAAAAGTTTTCATTCCAAGTGGGATTTAAACTCTTGTATATGGTTTGAGTTCTAATTTGTTGCTGTTCTATCTTGGCTATAACAAAAGGATCTGAAAATCCATTCAAATCAAAAGATGCTAGATTTCTAGCTTTGAGAATTGTTCCTTGAATTTGACCATTTACTTTAATCTTTGACTTTTTGATTGTCTCTGCACATTTGTCCAACGCCTCGACCCAAGCATCGCATTCCTGTGGGGTTGCAGTTGTGAATGTATACGATTCATTTGGACCCACCTTTAATTGAAAGAATGTTTCACCACGTGAAATGATACTTGCTTCATCTAAAAATTTCAATCCCTTACATCTCTTGTCATTGACGGAAAAGTAATAAAGAATTCTATCATACTTTATGCTACATAGTCTTTCTTTTTTAGTTCTCTTATTCTTATTTTTTGTCTTTGTCAATACACCAGAAATAGAGGAATCCTTGATAAAATCATACATAAAAGTGCTCGATTGTGAAAGATTATTTTCACTCTCAATAAATTTGTTCAAACTAAGGGATCTTTGAATTTTTGGTGTTGATGATATACATTCAAACAATTGTTTAATTTCTTGTAATGCTGTTGATGATGTAATTGAGAAATTACTTATAGGCAAATTTACATTATAAATTTCTTTTTTTATCTGTTGTATATGTTAAAATAGAAACATTAGTAATCATCCTAGTGTCTTGTCAATCTAATCTTTTTACAATCTAACAAACATACTTCAGATATTAATCTATTTATAGAGGTCTGGGAAACAGACACTTGAAAAATTTCGGTTGGCTGATCAACAGGGGTCGATGTCACTTCAATATCGACAACCTTGGTATTATTTGATCCAAATATCTTCTTTTTTGATGCAATCTCTTTGATAGAAATAGCTCTCAGATAAATGATATTGTTGACTTCCATTGTACCACCACTAACTACAATCAAATATATGTCAAAACAAAAATAAATATTTATTTTTGTATTTTTTTTTTTTTTGTATTTTTTATCAATTTTTTTTTTATTTTGGTGGGTGGCTTTCTGTTTCTCTGAAAATAATGCAAGTATGAAATTTATAACTTTGATTGGAAATTGAACATCATCATTGCGATATACAACAAACAATGAGCCAATACAAAATAATATCATAAGTTTATGATGATCAGAGTTTACCAATACTAAAGAATACTAAATTCTGCAAGACAAGATGACTAATGAAAAGTGGATAGATAGAAATCATTGCTTATAATATTTGATATATCTCTTTTTTTTTACTTTTTTTTATTTTATTATATAATAAGGCACCAAACATATTGTGGAAAATTAAAAATTTATGTATTTTATGAGTTTACTATAGTCCACTTGAAAAATCAGAAATACCAATAAAATAAAGAAATCAATAAAAAATAATTTTGATGAATATGAGATGTCTTATATTATAATTAATACTCCAATAATATATCTCTCTGTGATTCTATTCTCTTAATTCTTTTGGTAGGTAAACCATTGATTACTAAAATTTTAGTCCCAATTAGTTGGAGTAAATTGTCTCTAAAGAGGTTATAAACATAGTAAAATAATAATTAATATGATTGTTTACATTATATATATATATCTCCGTGAATGGAAATTCCTCGTGGATATTTGTTGCTGTTTATTTATTGTTTTTTTTTTTTGTTTTTTGTTTTTTTTTCATTTTCACAAGTATATTGGATATTTGCATTTACGCATTTATCTTTGGAGGTTCTTTAGTCGATTTCATTTTTTTGAGAGTGTGACCATTACTAGACCCAGATGACGAATCGCTATCTTCATCCATTGCACTATCTTCCTTGTTGTTATTATGATTTAGTTTCTTGTCTCCATTTTTATTGGTTCCATTCATATCAACCTCTTGTTCTTCATTATTACTTGTTGTTGTAGAGTTGTCATCATCATCACCATACTTTCTTTTTGGTGTACCAATTTCGTTATTATTATTAATACTATTATTATGATCCTTTCCGTTTTGATCTGGTTCTGATTGTTTTTCTTTTTCTTCAGTTTCTTTATGATTTATCTTGTTACTGCTACTACTGCTCATGATATCCTGATCTTCTTCCTCTTCTTCATCTTCATCTTCATCCTCATAATCTACAATTTTAGATAATTTATTCCTATTATCGCCGCTGCTATTTAATTCATCATTTATCTTTTCATTTGTTGTTGATACTTTTTCATCACCATTTGTTGGTTGATCTTGATCACCATCAGAATCATCAGAATCATCTCTATTAAAGTAGGCTTCTTCCTCTTCTTCTTCAATTTCCTTATCTGTTTTTTGATATTTACTATTGGGCAATGTTGTCGTTGTTGTAGTTGATTGATTAATACTATTGTTGTTGTTGTTATTATTATTTTGATTATTATTATTACAAGAAAGTTCAGGACTTTCATACCAACTAGCTATTGTATCATATTTTAAAATCAGTTGTTTTAATACATCTGTATAGGTTATTGTTTCAAATATATCTCTATATTTCTCTACGAGATGAACAATCAACTCTTTGACATTTTCTCGAGTGATAAATTGAAACAACTCTATGATTGCCGAATTTAGTAGATTGTACTTTGAAATATTCTCTTTAAACAACTCTATGATTGGTTGAAATAGATTCTCTTGAATAATGTGCCTATTGTAAAGATCATCCTTCATGCTGATTAGACTTCTAAAGAAACGAATGGCACCCAATGCTAAATATCGTTCATTACTTTTAGAAAACTTGACAATTTTTTTCGATATATTCTCTTCAATGATAAAATGTTTGATTCGATAACAATGATGTTTGATGCAATATATAACTAGCTCCATAACATTGTAAAGAACAAATGATCCTAAATTACTACTTGGGTCACCTGGAATCACTGGTTCTCCTGTATAATCATCATTTAAGGGTGATACCAATAATGCCATTCCTTTATCATAAAAAACTTTAAAAAATTCACTAGACTATAATGTTTGATTATTATGATGATGATTAATATATGATTACTACTATTACGCTACATTACTCCTATTATTTCCAATATAAATATAATAATAACCTTTACCTCCATAGCATCTGCTTCTAAAAGTATTTTAATAATTTCTACTATTTGATTTTTAACTCCCAAATCTTTATCTTTGATAAAGAGTGTAATTAGTTGAGGCAAAAATTTACTATTATTACATGGTGTACAATACGATTTTAAAATTGAGGGATCGTGTTGTAAAATTGATAATATAATTTCAGTACTTGAAATTCTAGTCTGTACATTTTCATCATCCAATGTTGAAGATAGGGTCTTGAAAAGACCAAATGATGTCAAAATTAAAAAAAATGCTGTTTTACTTTGATGTTGTAGACTCTTGGCCAATGCACATAAATCTTGAAGGAATAAAAGTAATTCTTTTCTTTCATTTGAATTGGGTTGACTGTTTTCAATACTATTAAATCTGTATAGAGTGATAGAAATTGTAATGAATTAATAAACCTACTACCTATGGTTGTTGCTATTGCTGCTGATGCTGTTTCTGCTTACACATTTTGTAAAAAATCATTATCATTTTGAATCTGTGAAATAATTTCAATATTGTTAAAGTAAATGATTGAATTTAGTGATGAAAATGTTACATCGTCCAATACTCTCGGAAGAACTACATCTTTAAGATACTGTATTCTAAATGTTTGGTGAATTGTATTTGTGAGATGAGTGCTTGGAAGTGGAACTACTTCTTTAAAAACAACATGATTATTTAGAAACTCTCTATGTTTTATACGATTTGCTTCTGATATTTCTGGATCATCTATTTTAATTATTATTATTATTATTAAAATGTGTTGCTCTATATATCTATTTGTATCAGAATAACAATCTAAAATACTTACACTCTAATGCACCCATTATTTTTACTAAAAATTCATCTGATAAAATGATATCAAATAGTGTTGTGTCATTGAATAAAACTAAATAATAATAGAATTATACCTGTTAATAATCATACCAACTTATAAAATAATCCTAATCCAATCATTATTATCATGTTTAAACACATACTAAGATTTTTAAGAATATTAAATATATAAAATAAAGGTTGTTTATCACCTGATTTCTCCAACTCATCAAAAATCTCTAATAAATTTTTGATATAATCTTCTTTTAAAATAATATTTACTATTTTCTCTTTGTCAAATATTGATAATGATGACTCTAAATAATCTTGAATAGCTTGTAAATTTCCTATATTTAAAGGAGGCAATTCTTCTAAAAAATTTAAAATTTCAAAATTAGTTTTTCCATAATATATTTATAATATATGACAAAGATCATATGATAAATCATAATGATGACGACCGATAATGGCCAATCCATCCAGCCATCATTTAATATCATATCAAAGGATTACGTCAACAAAAAAAAAAAAAAAAAAAAGTTTTAAATTTTTTTTGGGCGCGCTTCAAGAAAATTACAAAGGGAGGAGTGAACATGCACCCTGCAGGGCGGTGCATAAATTGCAAATGATGTGATTTATAAATAACTTACGTTCATTACTCTTTTGAACCTGTAAAATGAGTTCCCAAATCTCTTGACATCCATCAGGATCCTGAAAACTGAGTGCTAAATCTAAATTTGCGTCTGGCTCTGTCCAAACAATGAGTGAATCTTGTTGTTTTTGATAGATGTCTTCAAGAGACAATTTAGTTTCTAAAATGATAGAATTGTCATCCTCTGATTTAACTATCAATGCTAGTCCTGCCAATGATTCTATATATGTACACGATACATGACCTGTTCCAATATCTTCCCATTTTCCATTGATATCCAATTGATATACCTTTACTCTTCTTCTTGCTGGTTCCATTATTTATTACTATTATACTATACTACTATGATGCTACTGTGTCGATTACTAATGCTCTGCGCGCGCTACTGCCTCTAACACAACTAGTAATATCAATATAACCTAATCTAATCGAATGTATGTACAAGTGTGTGTGCAAGATGTAAACACAATTTCTTCTTTCTTTTTATCATACACGTGGGGGCTGCTGTGTTGTGTGTATTGCTATTACTGCTGACTGAATGGCTGATGATATATGATTTTCCTTGATTTTTTAGAAAAAAAAAAAAA
>AJWJ01000161.1:0-43270 GCA_000277445.1 Polysphondylium violaceum
TCATAAAGGCTGATGTAAGGTTTAATGTCTGATAAAGAAGAATCACTAACTTTATGAATATTGCTAACAATACCTTCATTTGATATATATTGATAATGTTTAAAGAAATCCAAAAACTTATCTATATATTTATAATAATTATTAATTAAATTTGATTATGATGATTATTATTTTAGTGAAACTTACCTTTGGTATCAATAGATATACAGAATATATGTTGACTTGGCTTCAGTTTATGAGTATGAACAATAGCAAATGGGAAAATATCGTCCATCTTGATAACTGCACCTTTTAGATTTCTTTCATTTTGTGCAATCTTTTCTTTTTCAGCAGATTCTTTTTGATCTGGTTTAATAAACTTCTCTTTAAACCTATAGATAGGGTCTGAACGATCTTGATCGTGCTTCAGAAGATAATCTTTAACACAACCACCTGAATCAATAGGCATAAGCTTGATTTATAATTATTAGTTATTTAGTTTGTATTAATAACTACATGGGCAATTATACATACATTTCTACCAAAAAATGGTTTTCTCCAACCATAGTATGAAAAATACATTCTAGTTAAGGATAATTGCTCTTGAGTCAAAGTGGCAGTAATCTTTTCAGGATCAAAATTAATAGGACCATTCATAAATGTTTTACTGTGGATTTGAGGGAAATATGGCATTGAATGATCAATATAGAATCCTTTCCATTCATTGTTTGATGTTTCTGTCCATCCAATCATACCTTTTTGATGAGCACCCGCTTCATAAAATTTACTAAACGACTCTGTAGCTTGATTAGAGGAAGCTGCATAATCACAGAATGATATAAAATTCTTTTTATCGTCAGGACTGCCACCTGTAAAAGGTGATACTGTACTTCCCAAAGCACTATGTACAGATCTAAGATAATATCCAGTCTTTTTATTATATTTTATTTATTAGTATATTTTATATGAATAAATATTTAACAACATATACATACTTTAAAAGTAGCCGTATTATCCATAGTTGAATCAACATACAAGTATACATCTCCAAATCCTTTAACTTTTGTGATAAACCACCAATCCACCTCATCATCTTTCCCAGTGAGGATCTTATCGGCTCTACACATCTCATTTGCACCTCGCACATTACCTATGCATAGTATTAAAAAGAGATAAACAAGCACAAATACTTGTCGTCTTTGTATCTCTTTCATTTTTACTGTGTGTTTGGTAAAATAAAATAAAAAAAAAAAAGCAAAAAAATCACTCTCAAACGAGATTGTGATCAAAACCCGTTTTTCAAAAATATCTGCAAAAAAATAAAAAAGTCTAAAAAAAAACCCGCGCACCAAATAAAAAAGATTTTAAGTTCATGACTAAAAATAGAAACAAGATATTTAGATATTTATTAAATGGAGGTGATAATAAGATATAAGTCTATTGATGTGATGTTAATATGATGGTTAATGTCTCGCTTAGTTGAGGTGATGTGACGCAGCCAATTCTGCAAAGGAAGCACGTGCGTAAGTGTGGGTCCATTGTCTGACATTCGACCAATACTGGGTAATGTTGTCACGATAGATACTGGCTTTAAGAGAGTCGAGAGGTTCGTTGAGATTTGGGTCTACCAAAAGAGCATTGATGGCAATCATTACTTTTTCTATACTAATCATGGGATTCCAACTATTTTTGAGAATATCGAGACAAATTGTGCCGTCATTTGAGATGTTGAAATGGTAGATTTGAGTGAGAAAACGGATTTTGGGGGCACCATTGGGAAAGTTTGAGGGGAATTCAAGACTAATGACCCAATGGCCATTTTCGTAGGGTGTGTCTTGGGCCCCTTTGTAGATGACTTTCCAATATCTGTTATCAGAGCTATTAAGAAATGCTGTGAAACCAACGGGAGAACTATTTATAAATTTATTGTACTCTTGGAGCACAAGCTTGTGTGATGGAACTTTGGAGAGATCAACTTTAGACGAGAAATTTGAATTGTAGATTGGATTGGCAGCCCGTTGGATAGAGTCTACACAATGGCCTTGTACATAATCAAATGCTTGTAGGTTTGTGATGAATATTGGAAAGGGTTTAAAGTTTTCACGGATGGATACTGTCACCAAAGCCTCCCGCTCAAATAGATTAATACCTGCTTGGACATTGTTGGCAAAGAAGCTTGTGCCCCCTGTGGCTTTGGAAAGATTTGGAAGTTTTTCGCCACCGGTACCAATGGGAATAGAGTCAATAATGATTTTATTTTGAGCCAAGTAGCTGTATATGGTATAAGGGTGAATGCCAGATGTATCTTGACCATCAGTTAAACAAAATATTCTACAATTCAATTCATTTGCAGGTGCCAATTCAATGTCTGGATTTCTCTTAAATGCAACAATCTCTTGGGCAGCATATTGAATAGCTTCATATAATCTTGTACCGCCCATATCGGCACTAATGGTGCCTAATGCACTGGAAAAGCTATCGAAGTTTTTAGTAATGTTAAAAGTCATTTTAAAGGTATCGCCAAAAGTAACCAAACCGACAGCAACTGGGCATTCATATTGAATATATTTATCAATAAATGTTTGAAATAATGCTTGTGCATATTCAATTCTAGACATCCCAAAGGGAAATGCTTTCTCAGTCATAGAGCCACTACAATCAATTACTATTACATCAATTTGACTACACAATGTTGGCACAAAGCTCTTTACTGATTCTATTTCAACATAATTATTATTTACTTGATAGTTGTTGTTGTTATTGTTGGTGTTGTTGGTGTTGTTGTTGCTAATATCACTATCATCTTCTTCTTTCTCTTCATCAGTATCATCATCTGAATATGTGTTTGAATTTGTTGTACTAGTATTTAATTGTGTGTTATTACTATTATTGTTATTATTGCTATTACTACTATTACTTTCATTTAATATCAATACATCGTTATCGTTGATTCTGAGAGTTGCTAGTTTATCCTTTTCAAACAAATCAGCATTGTTGTGTTGTATGATATACTTTGTGTCTCTTGGTAGCCCAGCTCTACTTTTAATCTGTTCGATAAACTCTGATAAAAGTAGATCTCTATTACTATGTAAAGGCACACCTATCTTCTTTTTAATTGATGGAATGTATACATATATTGCCATGTTGGATAGTACTACTATGTCTAATAATCAAATAAATACAACAATCAATGCCTGTATGTGATGTTATGTCTATGTGTATGTGTGTGGAGGAGGTATGAAGATAAAAAATAAAAAAAGAATTTACATTGAGGTGTGGGTGTGTGGTGTGGGTGTATTTGATTCGATCTTAAATTTAAAAAACTTAAAATAATGATTGAGATCTTACTAATTATTTATTCTCTATATATAGTTTGTTTAATAAAGTTTATCATTTTTTAAAGGACCAAAAAGGATGAATAAACTGCATCATGAAATAAATCTTGTGTCACATAGTGATAAAAAAAAAAAAGAGGTGATAATGGATAGTGCCAAAATTTGAAAAAAATAAAAATAGAAATCACTATTATCTAAAAAGCAGACTTCTTATTTTTGAATTGATGGACTGTATACATAGGAATCATTATAATGCTATTGCTATTATGTAATTATTGGCATTAATGTTTGGTAATGCGTCTGAGTTTGAGTACAATTGGGTTATAGGATTTCTTGCCAAGGACATAAATGGCAACCATAGCAACAATCACTAAAAATACAACACCACCAACAACAATACCAGCAATTTGGGCAGCACTGAGTTTTTTGGATTTAATATCAGAGGTGCAGATCGAGTTACTCTGATCACTAGCTGATTTTGTTTCGATTAAAACTGAGAAATCAGGATCAAGAAGTGCTGTTTGTTGGAAATATCTGATATTTAAGCCAATGTATGATTGTTGTGAATTACTTGTTTGTTGTGTAGCAATTTCATCTGCTTGATTGACAACAGAGTTTGTAATTGATTCTTCTCTGCCATCGATGATACCGTATCCTATGAATCTTCCAAACAATGAGACTTGATCAATTTGGATTTTGAGATATTGTGATTCATTGTCGTCTTGAATAAATTCTTGATAGGAACAACCAGACTCTTCATTGGTTTCAACAGAGGCACCCATTACAAGTTGTAGTGTATTTGTTGATTTACTGAATGGATAAGATGTGATATTGAATGTGAATTTGACAGTGGATGGATTCATTTGTAATTGTTGTTTACCAAATGTAATTGATTTAGCTTGAGAGAATATTTGAACTGTTGAATAAATGGTTGTATTTAATGAATTATTAATTATGTATTTATATTTACTAGTCTTGACATCTGGATCATTTGATTCTGATGGTACATTTATCCATTGATCATTGTTAAATACATGTTTGCTAACAACATCATTACCACCATTCTCAAGTTCTTTTAATGATATTAATTGAATAAGTGATGAGAACTTTGATTTGGTATTTGTTGTACCGCCATTCTCACCATCCAAAGTTAAATTAACAGATGGAATGTGAGGATTTGGTTCAATTGTTGTGTTTGCAATTGTTGACAAACAATCTAAACCACTATGAGGTGAATTACAAACACATGCTGTACCCTTACATTCACCATAGCCTAATGATGCTCCGCAATCTGTTTTACAAATTGGTGATGTTGGTGTAGGTGTTGGTGTGACCGGTGTAGGGGTCACCGGTGTAGGAGTGGGTGAGCTGCTACTATCCACTGATGAATCGTCTGCTGATGGTGTTGATGATGATGAAACTGGTGATTGACCTTTTAATGTAACAGGTAATGATTTTTCTCCACTGAGATTCAAAACTGTAACATTGTAAAAGAGTGATGGTTCAATGTCATACAATACCAAGACACTACCAGTTGTAATGTTTGGTACTAGAATCCACAAATTTGTATCTGTTTTAATTTCCACCTTAGAATCATTTTTAAACCCTCTGCCGTAGATATACAATACCGTTGGTGATTTCTCCAATGATGAGGTGGATTCAATAGCAATCAATGTAGTTGCACTTGGAATCGAATAAACGGGACTAAAAGATGACAATAGAGCCTTTAAATCAGAAGGCGAAAAGCCAATGTAATTAAAATATATATCAGAGAGACCGTATATTGACAATAAAGCTTGAGGGCCAAAGGTAAATGGGAAAATAAAATCACAGGCATAATTTACAATTCCACCAGAATTAGATACAACTGTGGCCACTGCGGATACCACCTCGTTTCCCATTCCAGTAAAGTAACAAACAGGGAAATGGACCAAGGAGACCAATGTATCATCTGAAACCCTGAATAATACCTGAGCTTGTTCTTGTTGAATAGAACTATTGGTTGTAGGAGTAATTGTTATAGATTGAATTATTGGTGGATTGTTATCTAGAATATTAACTGTACAATAATCTGCAGTCAAAGAAATAAAATCAAAATTGCTGCCATCATACTTAAAGAACGGATGGAAATCCCTGTTACTGTATCTAAAACTCTCACCAATATTACCATATATATCTTCAGTGTAAATATAAGATATCCAATACTTCATTGGTCTACAAGTGGCTGGATCTAATTTATATACAAGAGTTTCTTGGAATGTAGTTTGATTTTTACCATCTAAAGTAAAGATTTTACCCTGCATGTCATATTCACTTGTAATGCCAACCATTACTTTTTTTACGCCACTGATGTCATAGAATTCTAAGTCCCATACAAGAGGATCACTTTGGCCATTCACAGAATCAGCTTTGGTGACAATTGGGAATGTTGAGTCTATAGTTTCACTATTAATAATTGTCAAAGTTGCTTGATAGCCAAATTTACCAATCAATTTCATATGGTCTATAGTATTGTCCATATTTAAATTAAATGTATATCTGACTAATCCAGGTCTTAGTCGAGGAGGAACCATGAATGGGAATTCATAGAGCGCTTTGCTTGGGTTGTAGACGCCTTGGACTATAGGAATATTATTTGGATTTTCAAAAAATATAGAGACTGAGATTGACGTGGATTCTTTTAATTGTTGTGTGGTTTGTGATATATTTGCATACAAAACCAGATCAATAGGATCACCACTTACATCTACTTGGTTACGACTAAAAGATATATGGGTAAATGTTTCCAATCTAAAGCTAGGAGTTTGATACAGCTCTATGCCAAACATAAAATTGAGTTGTTGATTTGAATAAAACTGTGACACACCTGAACAATCTGTTACAGTGATCTCCGTTGTCAATGATTTCTTGTGTGGAATAATCATTTCATAGATACCTGTCAAACTATTACCTGACACAAGATTATTCTTGTTTATAAATTGAACAAGGTTTAGAACTTTAATCAAGCAAATACCAGATCCACTATCAGAGGCGCCAAGTCTAAGAATAGAGTGGGTTTCATTCAACAAAACAACCAAAAGAGAGTCAAGAGTAGGTGGCGAGGTGTCTGGAGCTGTTGGAACAAGATTATCGGTAAAGGATACTCTACTGGAAAACTCAACATTAAATTGGAAAGCTTGGGTTGATGGAGCATACATCACTGGGAATCTATAGTGTCTTGTATAACCATTATATGATGTTAGACCATATGGATAAGAGGTATCATAGTTTGGAAAAGAAAAAGAAAGCAAAGGTCCCAGGGTTGTAAAGAATACAGAATTGGTATCAAAATTAATATCAATGAATCTATCTTGAAAGTCAGTGGTGGAACTGGAAACAATGACACTGGAAGGCTCAGGTGCAGGAAATTGTTTAATAAATGGTACATTTTGATAATTGACGATCTTTCTTGGATATATTGAGTCTCCCTTTACAAAATACTTTAAATTTGTAGAATTTCCATACAATGGTTTCATTGCAATATTGCTAGGTTCAATATCATTTAATGAATTGGTTTGGGTATCCAAATAATAACCCCAACCTGATCCTACCTTGAACTCAATAAAACTATTCAATGTTAATGGTCCGATTGCTAAATATCAACAAAGGTATTAATATTAATATATTATTTTCAACGACAATTACATACGAAAATCTAAAGGTGAAGATGTGAAAAAGGAATAAGAGTTACCAGTCCAGCCAAGTTCAATATGACCTAAGTCAACATTTTGATAATCAATTTGAAAAGAAAAACTAAAACCTACAGTCCCCATATCTATATAATAGGGGAAAAATATATAATCCGCTGATTCAAGAGTAAATTGTTGCAAGGGAATAGGTCTGACAAAGTCACTTTTTAACTTGATATATAAATTAAATGAGTTTGATTGAGACATATCCACCGTGTTCAATTCCATATGGCCAATAGGATCTAGCAATGAATCAAATATTGGTGAAGATATTGATGGTGCATCTATGTATATATGTAATTAGTATAAATTATTCTAAGAGTAAATAATTAACTACATACCTTGACAATTAAAAATAAATGCAGAACCATCTTGATTAACAAGAGGCAAAGTATGAGGGACAGAGCCCACTGATTTTACCACTTTAAGCTGAATATCACTATACACAACACCTGATGTGAACGAGATTGCTCCTCTGATGCTGAAATGTGTAGTATTATAGAACACATCTGTTGGAATACATGTTGGTGCGGTGGGTGAGGCTAATATTGAACAAAATATATTAATTCCTCCACCACCTGATAAATCAATAGGTCCTACAGCAACAAATGAGTAGGGACAAGAACCCGATGAGGCATAACTCTCTGTCTGTCTAAAAAGAGCACCCAAAGGTGTGACTACAGCCTGTTGTTGAGCTCCTCCAATATAAATAAAAATACAAATAATAAAAAGCCTAATTATATAATCTCTCATCGTGGTTGGAGAAAAGAATAATAAAAATCTAAACCCCCATCTTATCATTGATCACTTTTGTATACAATTTCGAATTTTGCCTCGAGGCTTTTCAAAGAAGGTAAAGAGTCCCACACAAAAAATATCTAAATATCAAAAATAGAAAAAAAATTAAATATCTTTTTTTTTATTTTCACGCAAATCTTTTGAAATATTAACGGCTAGCGAGCTTTCTGAGTTTAAAAATGGTTGGGTTAAATGATTTCTTACTAATACGATAGATAACAACTACAGCGACTACAACTAGAAATACTACACCACCAACAACTATACCCGCAATTTGGGCAGTACTGAGTTTGGATTTAATAGCAGAGGTACATATAGAGTTACTTTGATCACTGGCCGATGTCGTGTCGATTAAAACAGAGAAATCAGGATCGAGTAGTGCTGTATGTTGGAAATATCTGATGTTTAATCCAATATATGATTGTTGTGAATTACTTGTTTGTTGTGTGGATATTTCATCAGCTTGATTGACAACAGAGTTTGTAATTGATTCTTCTCTGCCATCGATGATACCGTATCCTATGAATCTTCCAAACAATGAGACTTGATCAATTTGGATTTTGAGATATTGTGATTCACTATCGTCAGAAATAAACTCTTGGTAGGAACAACCAGATTCTTCATTGGTTGCAACAGAGGCACCCATTACAAGTTGTAGCGTATTGGTTGATTTGCTGAATGGATAAGATGTGATATTGAATGTGAATTTGACAGTGGATGGATTCATTTGTAATTGTTGTTTACCAAATGTAATTGATTTAGCTTGAGAGAATACTTGAACTGTTGAATAAATGGTTGTATTTAATGAATTGTTGATAATGTATTTAAATTGATTCGTCTTGACATCTGGATCGTTTGATTCTGATGGTACGTTTATCCATTGATCATTGATGAATATATGTTTGCTAACAACATCATTACCACCATTATCAAGTTCACTAATTGATATCAATCCAATAAATGATGTAAACTGGACATTCTTATTTGAATCTCCAGAAGTTGTACCACTTTTGTCAAGTGTTAAATTAACAGAGGGTTTCTGAACATTTGGCTCAATAGTTGATTTGGCAACTGTTGACAAACAATCTAAACCACTATGAGGTGAATTGCAAACACATGTAATACCTTTACACACACCATAGCCCAAGGAGGCTCCGCAATCTGTTTTACAACTTGGTGATTGGGTTATTGTTGGTGTCAGAGTTGGAGTTGATTTGGGAGTATTGCTTATTTCAGGCGATGGGGTGATAAACTCAAACGAAGATGACTGTGACGCAGATGAAGATGGAGAGCTTGAAGAATCACTAGAAGAAGAACCCTGGCCCTTGATTGTGACAACCAAAGAAGATTTGAGACTGTTTTCCTCAACTACTTTAATTTTGTATTCGGACGATGGTTTAAGTGAATTTAACACCAGTACACTACCGGTGACGACGGTGGGAGTGAGTATCTCCATTTCTGTGTCCATTTCCACTTCGACAGTAATTTTGGCAGAGGCATCCTCTTTGAATCCTCTCCCATAGATATATAACACAGCTGATGACTCCTCCAATGAAGAGGTGGATTCAATCACTATCAATCCACTAGTGCTGGGAACAGTATAGGTTGGATGGAAATTGGAGCCAAGAGCCTTGAGACTCGTGGTTGTGTAGCCGATAAAGTTGAAATAAATATCTGATATACCATAGATAGAGAGCAGTGCTCTGGGGCCAAAGGTAAATGGGAATACAAAGTCACAAGTAAACTCCACGATACCTGCATCGTTACTAAACACTGTAGCAACGACTGATACTATGTCATTATCTCTTGCTGTAAAGAAACACACGGGCAAATGATCGACAGAAACCAGGGTGTCGTCTGTGACTTGGAAACGGACTTGAGCCTGTTCATTTTGAACGCTAGTGTTAGTTGTTGGCAGGATGGTCAACGATATGATCGATGGTGGGTTGGTATCTAGGATATTCTGTGTGCAGTAGGTTGCAGACAATGAAATGATATCGGATGTGGCCTCTTCTAGTTTAAAGAATGGATGGATATCAGAGTTACTATATCTAACACTTTGGCCCTTGTTGCCGAGTATATCTTCGGTGTAAACGTAGGATATCCAGTATTTCATTGGCCTGCATTTTGAGGGATCTACAGGATAGGTGAGTGTGTATTGGTATGTAGTCTCACCTTTGGGATTCAATGTAAAGTTCTTGCCTTTAACGTCATATTCACTTGAGATACCAACAGTAATTGCCTTTATACCACTGATGTCGTAGAACTCTAATTCCCAAACAAGAGGATCACTCTGGCCATTTACTTGATTGGCTACGGTCACAATAGGGAATAGAACATCGATGATTCCGCTATTCACAACATTCAACTTGGCCGCATTGCCAAACTTGCCAATAAAGTGGTCCGATTCAATTTCCTTTTGATTGTTTATGGAAACAAAGTATCTCACAGGTCCTGGGGGTATTCTAGCAGGGATTATGAGAGGCATTTCGTATAGTCGAGTCGTGGGATTATAGGTAGCATACACCAAGTCTTTCTTGTTGAAAGAATAGGATACTGAAACACTCATGGATGTATACTCTTGCAATTGCTGGACAGTCTGAGATATGTTGACCGAAAGGATCACGGTGTTGGGAGACGATGTCACGTCAATTTGGTTGGAACTAAAGCTGAAGGCAGAGACATCACTCAACAGGTAGCTTGGCATTTGGATAAAGTCGGTGTCAAACAAAAAGTTAAGTTGGGTGTTGGTGTAGGTGCTGGTAAATTCGGCGTAATCGAATACTTGTAAGATGTCGGTGGGAATGGACTTTTTGGAGGGAATAATCACCTCGTATATGCCGCTATTGAAGGTGCCCGACACAAGGTCTTTCTTTGTGATGTCTTGGGGCAAGAAGCTTGCCCTGATGCAATAGACGCCCGACACGCTGTCTGAGGCCCCCAGACGGAGCACCGAGTGTGTGGCGTTGAGCAAGATAATCTCTAGAGAGTCGAGCGTGGGCGCTGAGCTGTCGGGAACTGTTGGGATCAGGGTTAAAACTGGGTTGAATTTATCAGGGGAAAAAACATTGAATTTGAAACTCGGAGCCGAGGCATCGTAAAGCACGGGGAATTCATAGTGTCTTTTGTTTCCATCATACGACACCAGGCCATAGGGATAGTAGGCAGTAAATATCAAATCGACTTCTGTCTTAGTCTGGAATTGGGCATTGGTGTCAAACTTGACTTGAACAAGCTTGTTGACGGAGTCCAACAAAGGTGTCACGACAAGACCCGACGATATATTATCAGGAAATTGATTCAGAAAAGGCACACTTACACCATTACCCAGAATTTGTCGAGGGCTGATAGTGGCACCTTTGGCCATAAACTTTAAATCAAGTAACGAGGTACCATACAGCGGCTCAAGGTATAGATTGATGGGTGGGAATTGATCCACGACAGAGGATCTTGCCGTCTCGATAAAGTATCCCCACAAAGGAGCTATTTTAAACTCAGTGTGTTGAACTGTCAATGTTGATGTTGCTGGGTATTATCAATGCCATTTATTAGTTTTTTGTCACTCTTCAATAGATATAAATAATACATACGATTGTCCAATGGATTTCTTAGAGAATAGCTAGGACCAGTTGCATCAGCGTGTTCTACGATTACGCTTCCAGAATCTATGTTTTGGAAGTTGTCTGCAAAGATGATTGAAAACTTCATTGCCGTCTGGCTAGAGTATGAGAATTGACAGTCGTAGTCAGCCGATGGACAATGAAAAGTGTAGGGAATTGCTCTCGATAACAACGGATTCATCTTTAGAGTCCCTGTGAAAACGTTGGATTGGTAAAACTGTCCATTCATGAATGCAGGAGCCTCAACAACTGAATCAAAGAACGAGCCTATCGATGGCTTGGCTACGGTGGATATTAATTAGTATGTACATGTAACCACAGGTAGTACACTGTTGCCAAACTTACATTCACAAGTATAGGTAAATGCGCTGCCATCGGGG
This sequence comes from Polysphondylium violaceum, assembly GCA_000277445.1. Lineage (NCBI taxonomy): Eukaryota > Evosea > Eumycetozoa > Dictyosteliales > Dictyosteliaceae > Polysphondylium > Polysphondylium violaceum. The sequence goes on from AJWJ01000161.1 coordinate 11,841, forward strand.
TTAACCAGGGGTAGGATATGGGCGGTCGAGTCGGTGGACTTGGTCACTTCCAGCTCAATGTTTGTGTAGGGGTTAGGACTCGCAGCGAATATGATGCTTGCATCGAGAATGTAATGCGAGATATTGAAATAAACAGAATTGGCCTGACACTGTGACGACCCCTGTGACGATGTCACACCACAGGAAATCTCTATACCACTGTTGGTGGTCAAGTCTATGGGCCCTTTTGCCACAAAATCAAATTCACAATGATTTGTTGAATCGGCATACTCTTCCAACCCCTTAAACACCCCCCTTATATGTTTCAACACAGCCTGCTGGGCCCCACCCTGGCCAATAAAAAATATCCCCCACAGACCCACAACCAATAATAATGTTGTTTTCCTGTCGATCATAACTCTATAACCTTACACTATAAATAAATATCCCTCTATCTATCCTTTATCTATTTATACAATGCTAATAATAATTATTGTGGTGTATCAAAAGGTGTGGTTGATTTATTTCAAAAAGCCTGATTTTTTAGATATTTTCAGAAAAAGTTTTTATGATATTTAAATGTTCTTTTTGAAAATTTTTTCCCCGAATGATTATTAATTAATTTATTTTTTTATTCGATGAAAATAAAATATTTATAGTTATTAAAATTGGAATACAATTCAATTCATGGTGAATAAAATAAGAAGATCAAAATATAGCGTTTATTTTTTGAATTTTTCAGGCTTTAGCCTTTCTATTTCACTATAAATGAACTTAAATTATATGTTCCTAATGACTAATGAGTAAAAAAAAAAATCGTTGTTGAATATTTACAAAATATTTTAATTTATTTATGAATTTCGATAACAGAGTATTAATTTTTTGCAAGTCTTCTGAGTTTGAGTGCAATTGGATTCGATGATTTCTTGCTTAAGACATATACAATGACTGCACAGAGGATAAATAAAAATACAACACCACCAATTACAATACCAGCAATTTGGGCAACACTCAGTTTCTTTGATGAACGTGCAGACGAGCAAATAGAATTATCTTGATCACTGGCTGATTTTGTTTCGATTAAAACTGAGAAATCAGGATCAAGAAGTGCTGTTTGTTGGAAATATCTGATATTTAATCCAATGTATGATTGTTGTGAATTACTTGTTTGTTGTGTAGCAATTTCATCTGCTTGATTGACAACAGAGTTTGTAATTGATTCTTCTCTGCCATCGATGATACCGTATCCTATGAATCTGCCAAATAAGGATACTTGATCAATTTGGATTTTGAGATATTGTGAGTTGTTGTCATCTTGAATAAATTCTTGATAGGAACATCCAATTTGCTCACTAGAGAGAATTGATGCCGCCATTATAAATTGTAATGTATTTGTTGATTTACTGAATGGATAAGATGTGATATTGAATGTGAATTTGACAGTGGATGGATTCATTTGTAATTGTTGTTTACCAAATGTAATTGATTTAGCTTGAGGGAATACTTGAACTGTTGAATAAATGGTTGTATTTAATGAATTATTAATTATGTATTTATATTTACTAGTCTTGACATTTGGATCGTTTGATTCTGATGGTACATTTATCCATTGGTTATTGTTAAATACATGTTTGCTAACAACATCATTACCACCATTCTCAAGTTCTTTTAATGATATTAATTGAATAAGTGATGAGAACTTTGATTTGGTATTTGTTGTACCGCCATTCTCACCATCCAAAGTTAAATTAACAGATGGAATGTGAGGATTTGGTTCAATGGTTGTATTGGCAATTGTTGACGAACAATCTAAACCACATGAGGTGAATTACAAACACATGCTGTACCCTTACATTCACCGTAGCCCAATGATGCTCCACAATCTGTTTTACAACTTGGTGATGTTGGTGTAGGTGTTGGTGTGACCGGAGTTGGACTAGGAGTTGTTGGTAACTGACCCTTTAATGTTACAACCAATGAAGATTCTCTGCTAGTCTCCTCAGTTACTCTAATCTTGTATTCAATTGCTGGTTTGAGATTATTTAATACCAATACACTACCGGTGGTAATGGTTGGCACCTCTATGAATTTCTCTAAATCTGCTTGAATAGTAACAATAGTTGATCCTATTTTGAATCCTCTGCCATAAATATACAACACATCTGAAGATGTCTCCAATGATGAGGTAGATTCAATAACAACCAATGAACTAGTGTCTGGAATTGAATAAACTGGATTAAAGGTAAGGGTTCTCAGATCATTTGACGGAAAACCAATGTAATTGAAATAAATATCAGACAGACCATATATTGACAACAAAGCTCGGGGACCATAGGCAAATGGAAAAATAAAATCACAAATATAATCAACAATAGCGCCACTATTACCATTATTAACAATCCTTGCAACGCTAGATACCAAATCATTATTACTATCGGTAAAGAAACAAACTGGTAAATGGTCCAATGATATCTTGGTGTCATCAGTAACCTTGAAAAATATTTGAACTTGCTCATTTTGGATACTACTATTGGTTGTTCTTGTATATGCCAATGATTTGATTACAGGGGAGCTGATTTCGGCAATATTCAAGGAACAATAGGATGACCCTACCGATATAATATCAAAAGTTGAATCATCAAATTTATAAAATGGATGGAAATCAATGTTACTGTATCTAACACTCTCCCCGATATTGCCCAACAAATCTTCAGTGTAAACATATGATATCCAATAATTCATTGCTCTACAAGTAGAGGGATCTAGCTCATAAGTGAGATTATATCTAAAAGTAGTTTGACCTCCACCATCCAAAGTAATGTTTTTACCTTTAAAGTCATATTCACTTGAAATACCAATGATTACTTTCTTTACACCACTGACATCATAGAATTCCAAATCCCAAACAAGGGGTTGATCTTGACCAGGTACTTGATCAACTTTGGTCACAATAGGGAATGTTGTATCAATAACTCCCGTATTAATTACATTTAATCTAGCCTGTGCACCAAATTTACCAATCAAGAGATCCGATTCCACTGAAAAGGGCTGCATGTTGATAGTTAAAAAATATCTAACTTGTGCAGGTAAAGTTTTTGCAGGCACTTTGAATGGGAATTCATAGAGTTGGCTACGCTCATTATATACCCCAAGTACAAGAGTTGTTGATTTGGTCAAGGCTACGGTAAGAGCGATGGACGAGTAGAGATCTCTTTGTTGTTGAGTTTGTGATAAATTGGCATAAAGAACGACGTCTACGCCACTCAACGTCACATCAACCTGATTCTTACTCAAGTAAAGACTAGTAATATCACCAATGTGATAGCTCTTTGATTGCTGGAGATCTAAATCAAACATCAAGTTGAGTTGTTCATTTGCATAAAATTTCGACAAGCCTGCATAATCATACACCTGGATTTGAGCAGGCCAACTCTTTTTCCATGGTACAATGATTTCATAGACACCATTTAATTTGGTGCCCGAGACAAGATGATACTTTGTCACGGGGGTCTCGGACAGAAGATTGTTTATATCAATCATGAATACGCCAGACACGTCGTCAGAGGCCCCAAGCCTGACAACAGAGTGAGTTTGGTTCAGGACCATGATTTCTAAAGAGTCCAACGTGGGTGGATTGTCATCAATAATTGTGACCACACGAGAAGCAAAAATGGGAGTTTGGGCTGGTGTCAGAACCAAATAGCTCAAGTCTTTTGTCGAAGCATCAAATACGATTGGGAATCGATATTTTTTTGTGCTAACAAGTCCATAGGGATAATAGGTATGGGTGACCCGATTTTTAAAGAGTTTAACAATACGTGCATATATTAAAAATGTTGGCTCTATAAAGTAGAGTTGTTGTTCTTGTAAAAAAGAAAAGTCTATTGTTAATTGAGATTGTATAGGAGGGGGGTATGTCTCTGAGAAACGGTCTAGTCTCCTTGTTATACGTAATCTGTCGAGGCGAAATGGATGCATCTTTGACCAAAAACTTTAGACTACTGACTGAGGCACCATACAAAGGCACAAGATTAAGATTAATGGGTGGAAATTGGCCAGTAGGAGTGAGGGTGGTATCTAGAAAGTATCCCCAATATGGAGGTACTCTAAACTCTGTGAAGCTATTCAATGTTAAATTCCCTATTGCTGTATTATATTTATATTAGTATTCAATCAATAGTATTGATATTGAGATCACTTGGTACATACTATGATCCAAAGGACTTTTAATAGTCATATTCTTGTTTGGAGCCAAAAAACCTATTATAACATCTCCAGATGCCTCATTTGTAAAGTTATGAATAAAACTGAAAGGTAAATAAAATAGTTTGGGGATCAATGGAATCAAAGGTGACACTATAGTCTTTGTTTGCCACCAATGAAGATGGAGGAAGAGATTTGGTAATTTGGCTATTCATCTTGATGTATGCCCTAAAGCTATTTGTTAGATAAAAGTCTACCCTTTTAATAAGCTCAGTGGCACCCAGCAATGAATCAAATATATTGATATCTGGTAAATCTATATATTATTCTTATCAGTACATCGATCTATCATCCCATCATTTGCAATACTTACTCTCACATTTAAATGTAAATGGAGTGCCATCGGGATTAACCAAGGGCATTGTATAAGATACCGAATCGGTTGTTGTCATTTGTATCCTGATCTCAGAGTGAGTGGATGAATTTGATGTAAAAAATACCTGGGCCTTGAGACCAAAGTGTGTGGCGTTGGTGTATATTTGAAAAGGTGAGCATGTTTGTGTTCCCAGTGAAGTGGATATCGAACATATCTTTTGCAGTGTTTTTATCTGCATATTTAGTAGTGGTCCTTTTGCATAAAAATAGTATAAACAATTGTTTTGATCACTAGCATATTGATCTACTCCTTTAAACACCGCATTTGTTGGCAATATCTGTGCATTGTCTCGTTTGGGCGTCAACAATGCATGTATGATGAATAAAAGCAATACCAACACTAATGACTAAAAAATACAAATATAATCGTAAAAGGCCTCTATCTATCATTTTGTGTGGTGTTGTGTGAGAGTATTAAAATTGCAATGGGGTTTTTTGAGCAAATCTAAAAATAAATAAATATCTAAAAAATTAAATGAGGAATTATGAGAAAACAATTGTTATCATTTAGGACACTTAATTTGTGTGTGTGAACGGGGTTGCAGGCAAAATCCAATAAGCCTTCAAACTAAAATGGGACCATTGGTTAAAATATCAGAGATTAAACATTTCACCATGGGCATTTGTTGTTGATATCACCTCGGATGGACCCTTAATAATAAAATAGCCAGTGCATCCCTACTCTCTGCGAAGACTCTCCTTTAGTAATTGATCTAAGGGTGTTATGACCACTTGTTGTTGTTATTGTTGCTGAACATTGATAAAATAACTTGATCATTACTAATCTGAATATTTGTTTAAAAAGCCCCGTTTTTTTATTTTTTGATGTGTTATGTTATGGGACAAATTTTTTCAGTTTTTTTTTTATTTCGAATCATTAAAAAATGGAAAAACTTTCATTTTTTCACAACCAAATAAAAAAATAGAAAATTTTTCATTTTTTGATGAAAAAAAAAAAAGAAAAAAATTCTATAAAAAAACAAAAATGACAAAAATAGATTTTACCACAACGATGAGATCAAGTTTGTAAGGGAGATCCACCCAACAACATCTATCATCAAAAAATAAAAACAAAAAAAAAAAATTAAAAATAAAAATTAAAAAAATTAAAAATATAAAATTACGTAAAGAAAGGAGAGAAAAAACATCACTCACTTCAAAGGTATCAAAGTATACTGCTTTTATTTGGGCAATGAATATCAAATTCAAGGATGGTAATGCGGTAGAGCCGTATTACAAAAGAATCAATGGAATTCTTAAAAAATATCACGAATCAACTATTTTAAAAGAATTGTTGCAGGTATGTGTAAATTTGGATGCCATGGGTTGAGATATATACTAATTATTGGTATTTATGATAGAATGCAGATGATGCAGGTGCAACCAAAGTTATTATTAAATATGATTCAAACTCGTACCCAACAGACAACCTCTGTGGCAACACAGAGGAGCACAAAAACAATATGAAAGAGCTCCAGGGTCCTTCCATATTGGTGTATAACAACTCAATTTTTGAGGAAAAGGATTGGGATGGAATCAGGAGTTTGGGCAGTGGGTCAAAAGAAATGGATTTAAAGTCTGTGGGTAAATTTGGGTTGGGTGTGAATTCAGTGTATCATGTGAGTGATTATCTCACTATTGTCTCAAACCAAACACTGCTTATTCAGGATCCCTTGACGAGAGTGAGTGACAAGGGGTTGTTTGTCAACTTTGTCGAACAGCCTCTCAATGCATTCCATCCCAACACAACGGCACCATTTAAACATTTTGGTTGTGATATGGTTGGTCCTTTCAAAGGCACGATAATGAGATTGCCAATTAGATCCAAGAGTAGTCTTATTAGACAAAACCCTGTTCAAGACTATGATCCTATATTCAAAGAGTTTATACATCAACTAGAGGTTTTGTTACTCTTTCTAAAAAATATTGCCATGGTAGAGGTGTACCATGATGAGAAACTAGATTTCAGAGTGTCTCTAACAAATTCAAATTTAGTTTCTGCCAAAAGAAAATTAGTTCATCAATATGTTTCGAGAATTGCTGACTCTATGATGGAGTATGACATTGGTCTTTTTATGGAGATCATCATGGAGAGCAATGATTTGCCACTAGATACTTTTGTCATGGATCTCAAGTTTGAAGGGCCCTCAACTAGAAAATCGTCATATTGTGTCACACAAGGTTTGGTTAAAAAGGGTTTGGAAAAATTGCGTGTCGAAGAGATCACAACCAAACTGATTCCGTGGGGTGGAGTGGCAGTTCCTTTGGGCCTAACAGAGCAAGAGATGAACAATTTTCAAGGTATCCCTTTTACATTTCTTCCCATTGGATCACTTAAATTCAAGATTCCTTTTCATTTTAACGGTTTCTTTATTCTCTCTGATGCCAGAACAGACATTCTATTCTCCTCAACCACATTGGAGAATAGTGAGGAGTATCTAGATTCCAAGTGGAATGAAAATATGCTCACTAACATTGTTCCAGAGCTCTATGAAAGAAATTTACAATATATGATTGAGGAGGGTATAGTGAATCATGAAAACTCTGTTTATAGATACTTTCCATCACAAGAATATGTTACAGAAAAAGACAAGCTTCTCTCTTCTTCCACTTTAAAGAGACTCTCGTTAAGTAAGCTCTTTCAAGACGCGACTACTCTCCAATATTACAATCTTCACCAAAGCCACTGTTTTACCGAGTTGAACAAAGAGATTTGTGATATTGTTCACCAAAGATCGGTTCATGCCGTAAAGATCCCTCCAAATATTTTAGAGTATCTCCAAGATGAAGAATGTTTCGTCAAATTAATAACACCAACCTTTATTTGCAGTCTTTTAAAAGAATTTCCACTTTTCAAATATAGTGATGCAATTCTAGAGTACTTGATCAATGCAAAAACAATATCAAGTGGTGTTTTGGATGGATTAAATATATTTCCAATGGCTGATGGTACTCTCTCTTCGGTCCAAATCAAGTCAAAAGCCACGCTCCATCTCACTCTTTATCCAGATCAAAAGCAGTTTAGCCTTTTAAAAGCAAGATTCTCGAATTCAATGTTGGACTATAACAAAATGAAAAATTTTGAACCATTTATTGATAAACTGGTAAAGTTTTATCATTTTCAAAGAATCTCTCATGAAGGCCTAATTGTTATTCTCAAGAGAATCTTTAAAGAAATGGTTGGTAATAATATTCTTTCTTCTTTACCAGAAGAATTTAGTTCAGATTTGTTTTGGCAATGTATAGAGAATCAAGAGACCCACAGTATTTCTAATTTTATTTGTATTCCAGCCCAATGTAAAGATTCAAGTACAGTATATGTAGCATCTGGTCATCCAAAGCTGTTGTTGGATTCAATGCCACCACTCATTCAAAAAATGGCCATCAAACTGGGATTCTTAATTACAACTAGAAAAAATGTTCAACATTCACTAGCCGTTTCTTGTATTGATTCGTTCAAAAACTTTGTCAAAGAGTTGGATCCATTTGTAGTTTCTATTCAAAATGGGCAATTAAAAAATGATTTGAGAAAGTTTATTTTATCTCAGAGAAACTCAATCGAGCTCTCAAAGAAAATATTTTCTCTTCCAATCTTTAATAACTCTAATAATGGTTTCAGTAGTATACACTCTAGCACCATCTGTACTAGTTGGAAAGACATTCATTTGTTTTCTAGAAAGCAAGAATATGTAGTATTTGAAGAGACTAAAGATTTTTTATTGGAATGGCCAACACAGCTGTTCAACCAAAATGATATGATTTTAAAGTACATATTACCCAACATGGCCGAGTACCCATTAGAGGATAGACACACAATAGTTAAAATGATTTTACAAAACTTTGATTTCTTTTCAAAACAAAAAACATTTCTCGGGCAAATGGTATGGGTACCAAATTCCAATGGAACTTTATCAAAGATTAGCGATCTTGTGATTCTTGAACCTCAACAAGAGAAACTGTTGAAATATACACCCAACGGGTTGAATCGTATTATTTCTCCTCAACTATCAGAGGGTAAAAGCGATACATGGCTTTCTTTTGGTGTAAAGAATCGTTATTCAACAAAACAGAGTCCAGAGTTTGATCTTGTCCATGATTGTCTTGTAAATTTACCAATTTCACAAACTCTAGATCTCAAATCTAGTTTATTTGATATAACAACCTTTATGTTTAGAAATGGATTAAATCATAATCGTTCACTACTTTCTATAAAATGTATTCCAGTAAAGAAAAATCTAAAGATTGGAACTTTTAATCAGACGCTTGATCAACTCGATCAATATATATCAATGTCGGAATGCTATTTAAAGCGTCATAAAGAATTAATCTGGACCGTTGGTAAAGTTGGTGATATAGATGAGGCATGTCTCCATCAAATATCTTTACCTAATCCTTCAGTTGAATTGGTTTTTCAACATCTTGAAAATCTAATCGAAAGTGAAACAGAGTCTTTTTCAGATCAAGATAGAAACTCTATGGATTGCATTATTGAAAAGATCTATACATTTTTAAATTCTAAGTCAGACAAGGACCTCGAACCTCTCTCTGAAATGGACTGGATCTGGACTGGTGCAAAGTTTGTACCTTCAGAGGTGGCCTTTGTCAAAGGTTTATCAATCGATCCATATATTTTCCCTGTACCAACCAATCTTGTAAAGTTTAGCTTTCTATATCAAAATAGAATACCAGATGCACCAAACTTTACACAATACTCTTTTGTTCTCAAAGAAATATATAAAAAATCCAAAGGGGTAGTTTTATCTGATGTTGATCTCGAGATTGCAATCAAAGTCACTGAAGAGCTATCAAAAGTTGCACCTCCTGAAGATGAGAGTTTTGGTAAACTCTATTTCCCAACAACTAGGCGTACTCTAGTTAACCGTAAAAAGATTATCTTTTCAGAAACCAATGATATCCATCCATCACTAAAGAATTTTTCAATTTTACATAGAAGTATTTCTCCAAATGTCGCAAAGCATTTTGAAATTAAATCATCATCAGATGCTATCAAAAGAGGTAAACTCATTTATGGTTCAAATTTTGGACAATCGGAAGATATTATTACTCGTATCAGAAATATCAACGAAGAATATCCCGTAGAATCTTTTCTAAAGGAAATGGTCCAAAATGCTGAAGATAGTAAATCCACTGTTCTTGAAATTCTATTGGATAAAAGAAGATACAAGATCATAAAGAAGGATGATGAAGTGCCCAGACAATTTTTGGATTATTTAGAACCCTCTCTTGTTATCTTTAATGATTCTAAATTTACAGATAGCGATATAGAAAATATTCAGATTCTTGGAGATTCATTCAAAAGAACAGATACATCCAAGGTTGGTCATTATGGAATTGGATTCAATTCAGTGTACAATTTTACCAATGTCCCATCATTTGTGACTAGAGATTCACTTTTTGTCTTTGACCCATTGAGGACCCATTTTTCTGTCGAAGAAAGTCCTGGGCGTTCTTACCAATTTGGCATTGCTCAATTTTTAAAAGATACCTTCCAACCGTTGAATTACCCCAACTTTGGCCTTAGTCTTGATAAAGAGTACCAACATACAATCATCAGGTTACCTCTTAGAAAAAAACCATCTAGATTAAATCACAAAATATGGACATTGGACTCAGTTTCTAAAATCATTGAAGATTTCAAAGCAACAGCCGAAAACTGTTTACTCTTCCAAAGAAATCTCAAAAAGATCTCATTCTCTGTTATTGAAGATGATGGTACACATCAATCAAAGACTTTGTTTACTATCGAAAAAAAGATTAAAGAAGGTTCTTTTGATCCCAAAGATTTATTTTCAGTCATTGAAAACTTTAATTGGAATGGATCAATTGACCATTTTAGTTTCTTTGAAACTATTAGTCTTGATGAGTCTAATCAATGGTTTGTTGGATGGATGGTTGGTACTCCAGCCAATTCTGGATTGCATTCATTATACAAGAATCTCAAAGACAAGATTGTTCCATTAGGTAGCATAGCTGTATGCTTAAATAAATCAATCAAAGGTATTCCATTCACGTTTCTTCCTTTACCAAAATCGACAGAGCTACCCATTCATGTCAATGGTAGTTTTATTCTAAATAGTTCAAGACAAGATGTTTTCAACTCTCTAGAGAATACTTTTGAAGTTGCTCCCAATAAAATTCCACCTACCCCAGATACTGAACAAGGAAAATCCTTTTGGAATATTTTAATCGTCCAAGAACTCATCGGACCTCTGTATCTAAAGGTGCTAAGTAATAAGGAGTTTCAATCACATTTTACCGCTAGAGAAACGATCAATCATTTCTATTCACTGTTCCCTCAATCAGAGGCAACCCTTTGGAATAGAATCACTGAATATTTTTATAAACATATTTTTGATTACTCTATTTTTTCAAAACTATCACTATCAAATACAAACAATGAAATCTCTTATAGTTGGAACACTATACCTATGGAAGCTTTGGTAATAGAGTCTGATTTTTCCCAAGAATATGAAAATATGGAAATCATTGAAATTTTATTACAAGATAAAGCCAACTTATTCTTGGTGCCTCAATTGATCAATCTCAAACTACCAGCTAAAAAACCAAGTCTTTTAAGTCCCTCTTCTGTCTCCAAAATCTATCAAGCAATGAAAGGTAATTTTGTGTTGAGTAATCCACCTGCACCATCTCTATCCAAAAAAGAAAACATCATAGCTCTTGCCAAATATGTAACCAGTAGATCACTAGAAAATACACCATTCAAGTTGTTGGAAAATGAAAAAAATTGTTTGACTTTCATAAAGACAACCTCTCCCAAAAAACATATTTTCAACCAAGAATATTTTGATTTGTTGCCCAATCGTGATCTCTTTATTCATTCCACACTGTGTAAAAAAGTCACTATAAAAACTAATCCATATTTTGAAAATGAACCTGTCTATGCATTAAACCTCTCTTTCCCAAAATTCTTTGTAACATTCTTGGTTCCCCATCTCAGAAGTTTGAAAACCATCCAAGAATGTACTCCAATATTACAATCCCTACATTTGAATTGGGCCAAATTTGATATTGAAACAAAAGAGCAATTAAAAGAGCTACCAATCATACCAGTGTTAAAAGAAAGAAGTTCAATGGTCATAAACTTTAACAAGGTGTCCAAGTATTATAATTCAGAGTTGTTAAAAATTTTTAAACCCAAGTATTTGGTTCCAACACCTTTTAATACAGCAGAATATGAGCCTACTCTTTGTGAACTAGGACTAAGAAGATCGCCCAAAATCACTACAATCAAGAAACACTTTGCTGCTTTGGTTTTTGCACCAAATGAATCTAATTTTATCAAACTCTACAGATATCTCCGTGATAATTTCTCCCTATCTCAAGTACAAGATGTTTTAGAATCCATTAAAAATCATGAAATTGTTCCTTGTACCAAAATTGATCGTATTGGAGCTATTGATCTTAAATTTTCCTCTTTGTCCAAATCCTCAAATGCTCAAAATGAAGATTTGTGTTTTACAGTTTTACCTATTAGAAAGATAGAGATTCAAGAAAATAACATCATGGATTCCACCACTATTGTCAATCATTTATACAATGTTATCAAAGATTCAGCCATATGGAAAAAACAGGAAAAGCTAGGCGATCTCAGCTCTTTGTTGCTCATATTACTTCAACACATAGGAAATAATCAAAGGGTTTTACCGTTGCCAGAGGGCACAATGTTTCCTATCAATTGCGGTTTGGTACCACTCAAAGATATCATTTTAACATATGAATCATATGACTTGGATCCTTTGTTTTATACAATCCCAAAAGATTTTTTCTCATACTCTAGGACTTTAGAAAGATTGGGTTTTAAATATCTCGATGATCAGAGAATAATTTTAAAAATCACTGAAAATGTTGATAAAGTTTTCGGGCAATCAATCCTACCAAAATTTATTTATCTGTTAAAACTACTTAGAGAAAGTGAGCCACCTGCACTCCTGGATAAATCCTATTGTCTCAAACCGGCTCAAGTAATCTATAGAGTTCCGATTGATAATACAAAGCTTGAAAAGAGAATTAGCGCAACTAATGTATTGTTCCAAGTACATCCAGAGATTGAAGCTATGAAAAAATTTAAAATTAACACTCTTTCATCGCTAATCAAAGAATCACTCAACTCTAAAAAATCCAGCGTAGTACAGGTATCTTCATTGGTAGATTTTTCAAAAGACGAAATCATTGAAAAGATAGAGAGTCAATTGGTGGAAGAAGGTAAATCAGAAAACAAAACTAAAATTATCAATCAACTCAAGAGTCTTAAAGTATTTAAAGGTAACTTGGTCAGTAAGTTTACAGTCATTTCCAACAACCAGGATGTTACCATACAAGAAAGTGGATCTGATTATATTTATGACGATCAATCCAATTGTTTGTATATCCAAAAAGAAAAGTTTGACTACAATCGATTCTGTTTATTTATTCAATTGGTGTTTGGATTTATGATTATAGCATGTCTTTATGGAACAGAAGAGGCACCTCAATATGATGACAATCCATTCCACTCATTTTTGCCTGGTGATCAAGTATTTTTTAGAAATGATCAAATGGCCTTTGTCCCTGTCACTGTAGTACACGAAATTGAGAATCAAGGATTTTCAGAGTTGAAATTCTATTTTATCAAATTCTCAGATGATGAAGAGCCCGAGGCACATCCATCGATTCGTTTGTTTAAACAAGGCACCACAGATTACACATCTATACAAATGGATACACAAGCAGTACGTACGCTCTATGAAGAAGTACACCAAACCTATGGCGAAGGGCCCGATTGTCAAAGAGTAAAAGACTTGGCTAAAAATCTCAACGTGGTATTGACATACACACCCACCAATCAGAGAAGAAATTATTTTAAAGAAATGGCCAAACAACTTTCCCAGACTGAATATATCGAGCGTACAAAAGCCCAGTTATCTAGCTACACCCAATCCTCGAGGCAAAACCAATTCTATGCTCGAATATTTAAACTGGAATCTGAACAAAATCTCAAGTTGGCCAAACACTGTCACACTGGAAATTTCTTTGCCGCCGCTTGTTTCAATACTCAACAATGTCTAGAAAAATTGTTTAAAGCTTATTCTTTTTCCAAAGGAATCAGTTTTATAAAGAACAGCCATAATATCCTTTTCTTTAATTTCCAAGAATACTTTCCAAATTTTGACGTCACCATCTTTAATAACTTTTACATCGAAACCCGGTATCCTTCGCTTTCGGAAACCGATAAAACACCTCCTCATCAAAAATACTCTCATAAAGACTCACAAATTGCAATCGATAAAGCTCAAGAGATATTTGATCATGTATACCCTCTTATCCAATAAAGCATTGTAAATTTTTTTTTTCAACCTTTAACAAATATGTATCTGGAATGTTTATAGTTTAAACTACATGATTATGATGATATTGGTTGGGTGTCAAACATAATCATATTCAATACTAAAAGCGAAAGTAAATAATAGTATTTATAATAATCATAGAAATTCTAATCACTTGCATCCTATTATTTTCAATTGCTGAACTGTTTATGAGTCTCTTTAAGAAATACAAATACTCTGTGTGGAGTTATTATGATCAGAATGCACTTTATAATTTCAATCATTTAAATATAGAGGTATCTGAAAGAGGGTATGGTAGAAAGATAAATAGAGGAGATATAGAACATGTTGATGTGGATCTACTGAAATACTATCCAAAGTCAAACCATTTGTAGAAGTTGTATAGATGTAGAAAGGAGAAAATAATAGTAATATATAATCCTTAGGAATACATATGCATATTCCCCAGGATTGATAAATCCTGGTTATTTTATACTAACCCGGTTTATAAAGAGATTTTATTCCTTTATGAGAAGTATCTTTTTTGAATTAGAATAAAGAAGAGTCTTTGGTTTTAAAGCAAAGTGAGGTATGATGACGATTTTTTTTACTTCCATAGATATTTTCAGATTTTTTAAAACTCTGCTTCCTTTTGACCGGTTCAAACCCAATGATGATGGTAAAGGTAAAAAAAGATTGATGTTAGAATTTAAAATATCTTTTCTTTGTGACACATAGGCTTGAGAATAAAATTTCGGAGCCATCTCCCCAGAGAAAATTTGAAAAGAAAAAAAAGTATAAATAGGAAAGGGACTCGATCGTCAGGAATATACATTTTATTTCTTACTTTTTTTACCATTACTAAACAATAACTACAATTACAACAACAGTAATAATGAAATTCTTAACTTTAGCATTCTTAATGATTATGGTTGCCCTCGCTAGCGCAGGTTGTGCTAATCCATCTGGCTTCCAAACTACTTTTACTTCCAACTCTTTCAATGTTGCAGGCGGTCAAAGTGCTTATGAAAGTATGAGTGTTTTTTAAACATTTTAATCTTTAGAAATAATATTAATTCATAATCATTATTTAAATCTATAGGCGGAATTGTCAATATCGACTTTGTAGGCCAAAGAGCCAGCTCTGTTTTTGAAATCGATATTTCAGGTGGTGAGAAAGGCTCAGGTTTGACTTGGAATTTTGGAGCCAATGTAAATATTCTACATATTACTCATAAAACATGTTTATTTAATTAACTTAATTTTCAATACTCTAGCAAACTTCTTATTATTTAAGCCCAGAAGGGAATGTTACGAAGCCTCATCTTCTGCTCAAATCCCATCTGGTTTCCCAAAAGTTCTCAAAGATATTGGTTCCCTCACCTTTGGTAAATTCCGTATGTACCTACATCTATTTCTCTTATTATTATTATTTTTTTTTCAAAAATTACTGTATTTTAACTCTGTTTATTATTATATAGCTGTTGAAATGTTAGAGGTTGAAAGTGATACCCCAGCTCTTAACCAATCCGTTGTTTTTGATTTAACAAATTGTGTCATGGTTTCGTCATATTTAATCAATGCTGATGAATCAAACCCAGGTTACGGTACCATCAATTTCTTTAACGTAGGTGTCCCATCTGACAGCGACTTCCAACTCCCACAAGTTTGTATTGATGCTGTTGGTTCATCAAGACCAAAGATCGGATTCAACCACAAACATAGAATCATTGAAGCCGTTACCCCAATCTCTAAAACTCTTCAATACACATTGAATACTTTCAAAATCAAAAACTAAATCTTAAATAAAAGATCTCTCGATATACCACATAAACTATATGTAGTCCACCAATTGTATGAGTATGTGTTTATTTAAATTATTATAAATTCTGAAATTTATTTGTCTGATAAATAGCTGGTTTTAATCAATAAAATTAGGTTTATCCAAATCTATCATCATTGTAAAACATTTTATATTCTCACTTTTGGTTTTTTTTCTGGTATGATGATGTTGAAGAAGGGATCTTTTTCTTTTTTTTGTAGTTGAAATCTCTGCTTTGCCAAACAATTTTATTTCACCCACAAAGAAAAATGATCAATGAATACTATAAACAGATATTTAGTTACATATATCTATCAGCACAGATATTTGACCAATACAATGTAATCATTATAGTTTAAAATATGACGATATTGTGGACATTGATTGGATGCACAAACATAATCATAGAGGTTTAGTAAGAGTAATAATAGTAATAATAGCAATAATTTGTATATACAACCATTCTATTTATTCACAATAGTAGCCAATAGTGATACAGAGTTGTTATAAGATACAAGTATTCAGCTTTACAATACTATAACTCAGTTGGTGATTTAGATTTAACGCACATCAATAATGTATATGTGGGTTAAATATCTGTTTGATAAAGGGTTTGCAGATTGATTGAGTCATGATTGAGAAAATCAGTGTCAATCTATCGACGGTTTAAACCAACAAAAATTTATTTCTAGAGATAAAAGAAATTATTACAACAACAGCAATACCCTATTATAGATAGACAAAACATGCAACTAATTGCACATAATGTGCCAACACCAATCCCACACTTATTTAGTGTTGACGATGATGATCAGCAACCAAACTAACTTTTCCACTAAGCATAAATGGTCAGGCTTAGACAACAAATAATGGTGGTAGTATGAGGAGTGAACATCAGCTCCATCAAGGTATTCAGGTTATTCACCAACAAGGGTTCATCCTCAACAACTTGTTTGAAGGTAGATTTCAATTTTACATGAGCTTGGCCAAACTCACCGATCCACAAGACAGAGAGATCATTATAGATTTATCATAGGGATCAAATACGCAGAGATTCAACAAGGCTAAGATACTAGAGTCCTGTTGTCTGGCTAGAATAGTGGCAAATAAAAATTAAATCATTGTAAATATTCAACAATAAAATTAAAATGTAGGTTTTAAATTAAGATCAAAATAGAAAAAGGATTCTGAAAATTCATTTGTTAAAGCATGATCAAGATTGTGAGGATATAAAAAGTTTTAATGTTTGTTTTATTTATTTAGATGCGATGATGATGATGATTATGGTGCACTCGATGATGATGGTGCACTTGATGATGTTGATGGATCATATTCCTTACATTTTGTTGTTTCATCTGAAACGCTTGGTTCAGAGGGATCAAGATGCTCTGGCTTCTTTGCAGATGGATGGGCTTGACTAGTTGTTGCAGGTGGATGGACTTCACTAGTTTTTGAATCAAGTTTTGGTTTTTTATAATGGGGTTCA
This sequence comes from Polysphondylium violaceum, assembly GCA_000277445.1. Lineage (NCBI taxonomy): Eukaryota > Evosea > Eumycetozoa > Dictyosteliales > Dictyosteliaceae > Polysphondylium > Polysphondylium violaceum. Next base: position 29,110 of record AJWJ01000161.1, read on the forward strand.
AAATTTTGTTCATCTTCTTGCATTGAATTTGTTCTTCCCCTTTTTTTACTATTAATTTGCTTTTCTGAACATTGGGGAGGTTTAGCATTACAATTCTCAGTGACCATTTTTATTGTTGTATCTGTTTCCATTCCAAAAGTTAAATCAATCATAGGGGTTTGAAAGCATGTCTCCGTATAATAATTAGGAATAGGGTTCATCATTACCTTTTCAATACGCTCAAGGAAAACATCCTCGACTTCGGACATTTTAAATGGATGAAGGTTTTTAAACCCATCGTTGTAATTTGTTTCAGCCCAACATTGTATATATGTCCTAAAGCTATTAAATGGGTAACTTTTAACTTCTTTCCGACCAACTTCCTCTTTGAATCTTTCTAAGGTTTTCAAGTTTATGAAAGAATGATAGAAATTAACCAAGTTGACAATATAATAATGATAAAATCTTTTTCCATCATAGGACTGAAGTCTTTGAGAGTTGTTTGATTTGTTAAAAACTCTTGTTCGAAAGGCTCGATAAAGTTGATCTATCCATTCCCATTTTTGTTCCATAGAAGCTGGTGTATAAACATCTTCTTCCCAAATAGAAGGATCTTCATCATTTTCTTTCAATCCTTTTAACTCTGAGTAAATTTCATTGATAGTAACCGCTTGACGTTCTTCATTGACATGAGTTTTGAACAATGGTTTGCAATAATCAGTTCGCGTCATTTTGCTGCCTTTTGAACTTTTTTTTAAATAATCCTTTACCTCTGTTGGGTTTAGCTTGTAGAGACCGCAAGTAGGAAATTGGTCTTTATCTGCCAAACTTGAAACTTTTTTGGGGTTAACTTGGGCATTGGGATAAAAGAATGATGGATATCTTGAATCTGAGGAAGAAGAAGATTTCTTTGTACCAGAGCTAGATGCACCAGAACCAGTTGCAGGGGGGATAGAACCTGAGATTGGTTCTATAACAGATGGATCAGAATTTGTTTTTTGTTCCATTCTAGTAAAATCACTGTCTAAAAATTTGAAATTGGTATTTGTAGAATAAAGATTGATGGTATTAAATCTCTTTGTTACTTTTTTCTTTTCAGTGTATATCATTTTTCTTAGAGCATTGGCTAAATTTTTATCATCCAAGCAAAACTATTATTAAAAATAATTATTAATAAAAGATCAGATATATATATATATTGTTACAACAAATGCTACTGCTACTTACAATATTTCCTAAATGGTGAAGTTGACCTTGAACTCTATTTGAATCACCAATGCAAACTCTGGTTGCTTCTTCATTGCTTTGTTGATTTCGATCGGCATACTCAACCCCAACCTTTTCGTGTCTACTGGTGGTGTCAAAAAAAGAATTGATATCAACAACGCCCCATTCCATTTTATCGCTAGTTTTTATGAGTGATGGAAGTTTATGATTTTGATTCTATAAATATTCAATATTGATGTTGTTGTTAATATAATAATAGTAATAAAAATAACAACTGTATTAATACATACTTGAGTTGAAACTAAAAATATTTTTTTTTCCAATTGTGATACTGCCAACCATGAATCTATGCCAAATTCGACAGGAGAACAAAGATGAGTATCTTTTTCATTATTATTATAATGGTTTTGCTTTTCATTTTCTGTACATATTTCATTAAAGAATTTTTCCTTCCATGAATAGTAATATTCAGCGCCTTGTCCAGCTTTTCCATTTGGTGTTGTTTCTGACTACAACATATTTAAATATTAGTACAGGTTAATGATGATAAATATTTATAGAAAGAATACAAACAAATGGAAAAATTGATTTAGCACTATTAAAACAATTGTGTGGCTCAGATTGTGATCTAGGTGCTATATTTGTTGTTAGTATTCGCATCAAAATCCTTCAACAATTATAATTATTATGCAACTTACCAAAACCATAAGCTTTAATATCATTTGAAAAGGTCAAAGTTTTATAGCATTTGTCTGGGTAATCACTTTGCATTACATCTAAAAAATGTTTTCGTATTGGTTCATCATCATTTTCTGTTTCTACTAAAGCTCTTTTTTCCATAGCTATCTTACAATCTCGAGTAAATTTATAAATCAAGTGTTTATTTTGGGGGAATATCTGTTTCTTGGGATTATAATTGAACCAAAGAGGGCTTGAATGTTTCGTGCATACTTTATCACCATTTGTTTTAACAATCATTGGCATTGACACTTGGAATAACTTGACTATTTTGTCATAATCTATATATTGATACTGGTTAATGATTGTTGTGTGTTTAATTCAAATGAATGTTTTACCTACCTGACTCTTCAAAATTAAAACAAAAAGCATGTTGACTGGGATTGGTTGAGGTACTTGTACCAAATACACCATCATCGTGTGGAATGGGAAGACTGTGATCCATAATGAATCCATGAAATTTTTTGTCATGTGAGATGAGATACTTTGCATGAGCCCTAGAAAAACCCTGGGAGAATGTTGGTTTTTCAAAATTGTCTTTCTTTTCTTGGATATGAGATCCATCATGATACCATGTTTGAAAGAACTGATTATTATTAGCATCAGGTGTCTTGCAATCTTCATGATTGACTTTTTCAATAAATTTTTTAAAACCCACACCGTGATGATTAGATTTCGATGTCTATTTATTATTGAAAAAAGAAATATTAATTCAATCATTCCATTGCCATTTGACCTTATTACTTACTTCAATGACTGTTTCTGATTCTCCATCATTATAAAACAAAGCATAATTTATTTCATTACTAATGGGTCCAGCTTCTTTAAGTACCATCCACCATTTGACTTTCTTCCATAACAAACCTTTTTCTGTTGTTATAGGAACTTGACAATAATTGTTAAATGTATAATCATCAGCCCAGCATACTGAAATAAAGATACAAATAACTATTAAATAAATAGTAATACACCTATTCATGTTTTTGATACAAGACGAAAATCCATTAAAAAAAATCTTAAACACTAAAATCACGCACGCCCCCATTCTAAACCGGCGTGGTGGTGCGTGATCACCAAAAAAAATAGAAAAAAAAAAAATAATCTCTTTGACTAAAATAGATACACAACATTCTTTGAAACAAAAAAACCACGAACTATTTTACTAATATCCAAAACTATAATCGCTCTTAGTTCCTTTTTTTATGATCATTATATCATTTCTCATTTACCAATTTTCAAAAAAAACTGATTCCATACCTTGTACTATAAGGCATACCCTTTCAACTTTATTTTGTACCCTTCTCTTAACACCGACACATACCACTTTGAGACTCCTATCTGAACAAAATGTTTGAGCTTCCCACTTACACAATCTTCTGCCTCGAACAATTATGATCATAATTAAAATTTTTGGAGTTTATTATTCTTTAATTTTTTTACAAAAATTGGGCATTTTTCTATTTTTTTTACCCCACACAAAGAAAATGATCAATGGATACTATAAACAGATATTTAGTGACAAATACCTATCAACACAGATATTCAAGCATGTTCAACAGATACAACACAATCATAATAGTTTAAAATATGATGATATTGTAGACATTGGTTGGATGTATAAACATAATCATAGAGGTTTATTAAAAGATAAATTAAATAATAGTAATAAATATTTATATCTAGATGGTAGAGATTTATTCACAATAATAGCCAATAGTGATACAAAGCTATTTATTCGCCTGTTTGAAAGATACAAACACTCGGTGTTAAAGTATTATTACGAAGCAGGATTGGACAGAGTTAGTCAAGAGTTGAATAACATCGATGTCGTTAAATATCTGTTTGGTGGAGGGTATGGTAGAGAGATAAGGAAAATAAGGCTTGATAGAATTGATATCAAGGTATTAGAATACTATTTAAAAAATCAATGGTTGAAGCCAGAGATCAGTATCTTTACAGAATACCAAGAAGAGTTGCGAAGAGATAATCAAACATCAAGGGTTGATTTGAAGGACAAGATAGAGCTGATAGTGAATTATATACAACCAACACCAAATAATAATCTCTACAGTGGTGTTGACCAATTCTTCTCCGCGCACATCGAGACACCTATTCCGGGGTTGATGAAATCTGTCGTTCATTTATTAGATAAAAAAGATACAGTGCAAATAATTAGCCAGTCCCTTAATTTTAATCAAAAATTGACGTTCCAGCAAGCAGTGGATATGGTTCAAGAGGCAGAGGACGGGTTGATTAAATTAAACACAGCCAACAGTCCGAGTGGCACCAAAACCAATGTTCGACGAAGCTTTTTCAACTATACAACATTGAATAAAAGACTAAAGAGACCTGAGGGGTGGCCCTCATGGATTGAATCATTTGGCCAAGAATTTACGAATTGTTGGAACAAATCAGCAAGTAGAATAAGAGTCTCGAACAATGAAATCTACTATCATTCTAGACACGACATTGATCAAACAATGACAAATGAGCAATTGGATGTAGACAAACAAGTCCATCTCCTCTCCAACCCTATTTCTTCTCTGTGTGAACTGAATGTAGATGTACAAGTGATCAAATTCATCTATCAACAAGGATACAAGAAATATCCAGAATATATTACACCAGAATTTTATAGAGAGTTGGTCAAGCTTTCCAGTGATCAAGACAGAGAGACTATTGTGCAGTTATCAAATAGTCCTATTGTGTTTCTAAGCGATTATGAACCAAAAACAATCTTGGAAAAGAGCATCATATTGCTGTCTTGTTGTCTCTATACAGAGATAGACAACTTGTATTACTATCTTGGTAAATTCAAAGACAATGATGATTTTGATCTTGATCAGAACCAAATCAATCGTCTTTTCTACAGTGCCAAGAGATGTGCAATCAAGGTGTTGCATTCACATGGATTTGCATACACTGGCCCAATATCAGACGCTCAAGAACTTTACAATTATTGTTGCTTTGACAAGTTTAACAAAGATAGAGTGACAACGTTACTCCAACGTTTAGATTCAGATGAAAGGAACTCGTTGTTGGATCAATTAGTCCTCATTGTATTGGTAGAAAACGATTACGTCAGTTTCAAACATTTGGTTGGTAATAATATTATTCAAATAGATATTAAAGACAATGAAGTCATCAAGTTGGTATCCTATCTGTCCAACCTCAACATACTAGACTACATCAACAAAAACAGATCAACATGTATAAAAAACTATAATGAAGCCACCTGTGCTCAAGATATGCTCTCTTTCTTTGGAATGGTCCATAAAATGGCCGCTTTTAAAGAAAATGTAGTCTTGATGGATTATTTGGCAGCAGAGAATTGTCTCGATGTTAGAGTGAAGAGAAAAGGTGGGAGGAATAATGACTCTCCGGGCAAATGCATTGTCAACTAATCTGTGCTCTCTTGATAGATATATTTATTTATGTGTTCTTAAACCAACTATCGTGTGTAGTTATATTTATTTATAATATTTAATATTTTTTTATTTATTTTTTTTTTTTTTTTTTCTTAGTTTCGTTCGAGAAAATGAGATATGATTACTATAAGCAGATATTTAGTAACATATATCTATCAACACAGATATACAAACATGTTCACCAGATACAAAGCAATCATTATAGTTTAAAATATGATGAGATTGTAGACATTGGTTGGATGTATAAACATAATCATATAGGTTTATTAAAAGAGAAATTAAATAGTAATAAGCACTTATATATAGATCCGCTAGACCTCTTTACAACAATAGCCAATAGTGATACAGAGCTATTTATTACCCTCTTTCAAAGATATAAATACTCTGTCCTAAAGTATTACTATGAAATAGGATTTAGTGATATTATTAGAAAACTAAACAATATCGATGTTGTCAGATATCTGTTTGAAAGCGGGTATGGGAAAGAGATTAGGAGTATAAGTTTCGATAGCATTGATATCAATCTATTGGAATACTATTTAGAGAACCAATGGCTGAAGGCTTCAATCGATATCTTTACAGATTATCAAGAACAGCTGAGAGAAACAAATAGAACTGCGAGAATAGATTTGAAGGACAAGATAGAGTTGGTAGTCAAGTACATAGAATCCAACCCAGATAACCTATATCAACATCCAGAGCAACTATTTGGAACCTCTATCAATATACCAGTCCCATCGTTGATTCGATCCATATATCATCTATTGCCAGACAACGATGATGTGCACATAGTGGACGAAACGCACACCAACCACCAATTCTTTTCAACAGAAGAACCAGTAACATTCCAACGAGCAGTGAACAAAGTCCAAGAATCGGAGGATATATTGGTTCGATTAAAGACAGCAGCAGCAACAAGTAGTAACGATGACAATGTCAGATTAAATTTTTATAAGTATTCAATGATGTTAGACGAGTTGGTCAAGCCCCCATCGTGGCCGAAATGGTTTGATAGACGTGGCCAAGAGTTTATTCGTTGCTGGCAACAGTCGTCTCGTAGATTCAAAGTATCGACGCACTATTTATTTTACCATTTCCTTGAACAAGAAATCGACCAAACCTTGACCGACGAGCAATTGAGAAACACAGATTGTGTTATGGATATGGGCACAGCCATCTCTTCGATGTGCAGTATGAACGCGAATGTGCAGGCCCTTTTGTTTCTGTATCAACAAGGCTTCAAAGCACCCCGTTTACCTCGTTCACGATTTTGGTTTTATCGAGAATTGGCCCAACTCACCGACGATCAAGACAGAGCTGCCATAGTCGATTTGTGCAATAGTCCTCTTGCTTTGGACCATGATCAGAATGATGTTGATGATTTAGAGAGCTATGGAACCAACGTCCTTTCAAAGTTCCACATATTAAAGAACTGCTGTGAAATTGGACACAAGCAGAATATAGTCTACTATCTTGGCAAGTTTACCGATTGTCTGGATCAGCCCAAGATCAATTGTCTGTTTGATAGTGCTAGTAGCCCATATCTGATCAAGGTGTTGTATTCACATGGCTTCAAGTACACAGACGTAGCTAACTTTATCAAACTCTACAAACATTGCTGGCTTGATAAATTTAGCCAGCAGCAAGTGACAACGGTACTCGCCTGCGTGGACCCAGAGCGAAAGAAGTGGTTGTTGACTCAATTGCTCCACTATACAATACAAAAGAATGATTCCGTGAGTTTCCAACACTTTGTTTGTAACAATAGGATTCAACTAGATTTGAAGGATAATGATTTGATCAATATAGTGTCCAAGTCGACCAATATCAATATCATAGATTACATCAACAAAAACCAGACACTACTCTGTTCACATGATTGCAATGATTTGGAGGCCATGATTTCTCATGCTCGAGATATGGATTGTTTCTTTGGAAGAGTATTTGATCGAGCCATTCACTATCAATTCAACATAGCCTTGATCAATTATTTGGCCCAAGAGGATTGTGTAGAACCAGAAATGGTGAAGCCGTTAGAGAATGGCTCGGTGGATCTATTGTCAATCGATAATTTTGTTTTAGTTGTTTTCAATCTCTACCATTTTATTTATCTTTTACACAATCCCGACTTTATAGAGAAATCCAACAACCGTTCATTATCATTTGTTAAACACATTAATAATCAAGATGGAATCAACAAACCAGCGTCATCATCATCATCAATATCGCAATATCTATCAATGTATGATATCTCTAAATACGAATTTCTCAATGCCTCTCGATTTAGTAACCTAGTCGCTCTATTGGCCGGGAGCGAGGATCACGAAAAAACCATCCACAATAGAGATGATGAGACCGATAAAAGATCCACTAAAAAACAAAAAAATCAATAAACAAGATATTTTTGATAGAAATGGTAAACACAACAAAGTAGTTTCTGTGAAAATCATGAAATATTAATTAATTAGGTGAAAACTGTTAGTGGTCAAAGTGTTACACTACAAGTCTCTTAAAATGATTCTTTAGTGTCAACTAAAAAACAAAAATATGATATTCTATTAACTATAGTGATAATAATAGAGGATCAATCCACACCAATTTTAATTGTAATAATAAAAAAATGAGAAATTTAATCATTTTCATCATCAAACAAAAAAAGGAATCAATTTTATTGATGGTATAAATCACATCGATATCTTAATTCTATTTTATCACTTATAAAGTAGTTAGATAACTCCATTAGATTCCTCTTTTTTATAAATAATATTCATTCATGAGGCTGCGCTATACCCCAACAATTGACGTGTATTTTTGTGTGGGAGAATGTATTCCTAGATTCTTAATAATTTTTGAGTTAAATGATTTTATTTTATTAATAAGATAAAATATTAAATGAAGATAATTAATTTTAAAAAGGGAACAGTATTTAGTACATATAGCCAAAAAGAATGGAATTTTGAGCAATTGGATAAGATAAAGCAGTATTATTTGTAAGGGAGAAATCATCAGTATTAATTGTATAAACATTTGTCTGTTCAATAGTATTGGCTACTAAAAATAATGAATTTTGAACTAGTACAGAGTTGATATTGGTGACACCCTTACCAACTAAAATGGAGCCAACTTGAGTGAGTTGAGTACTTCTGACATCAATATTTTGAATTAATACATATGCACCTTGTAATTCCAAAATATAAGAGGAACCACCGATTGAAACGAGTTTGAATACTTGTGGTGGTATGTAAGTTGAATCAATTGCAACTTTACCTGTAACGGATTGACTTGATGTATCAAAAAGAAGGCCAAGATATTGATTATTAACAACAGAGAGAACAAAATAGTTTCCATTAACATCGACAACACCGGTAAATGATGAAGTAGCTTGATTAAAAAGTGGCATAGTTGTACTTTTAAATGAAAAAAATTTAAACTTAAATAGATATTCTTTGAAATCGAAAGGATTTAAACTTACATTTTTTGGAAATTCACGTTTAAAGAATTTAAAGTTACTTGATTATTTACTTGGCTTAAGAAATAAATATTTCTTTGATCCCAAATGTTGACAGAGAATGATGAAAGTTGATTTGTAGTTATACCATTTGGTAAAGGAACGTTTGCAGTCTCTGTAATACCTCCGTTATCACTGTTAGCTGCTACAATTGATAAACTTGATTGATCAAAAGAAACTACCATATCAATCTAAATTTGGATGTTTAATTTAAATTTAATTAATTGAATTTTGAAATGCTATTTATAACCCACATACACTATTATCAAGAACTTTATCCCACCAGATTACTGTATAAACATTAGCCAGAGATTGATTATAAGTCACAGTATGCAAATAATCACCTACGTTAAGGTCATAAATGGAGAGAACATTAGCAGGGGTTGGTTTAATTGCATATAACCAATTTTGTGCCTAGTTTGTAAAATTAATAGTTGTTTAGTTAGTATTATTACTTATAATATCAAAACATTTATCAATTTACATTTGATAATGAAATTAGAAATAAAATTAGAGAAAAAGATAATAAAGATTTCATTATTATTGTTGTTAATTGGATACTAGTTTAAGTATATATAAATTTAACTGTATTGTTGATTGATTTGTTTATATTTTAAAGAATAAGATCTTCTTTTTTCTACTTTTTTCTTCCTTTGTTTTTCTTCAAAAAATATTTATACCAACAGATTTATTGTGGCCCTACTTCATTCCTTTACTGATTTTTTTTATTCGATGGAATGTAATTTTAATAGGATATAAAGTGATTTTATAAAAAGTTAAAAAAAATTGGAAAAAATCTTTAGATATTTTTGTTTCAGAATAAAATGAAAGAATGGAACTCCTTTTATTTCTATTTTAGTAATGTTCATGATGAAATATGATGATTATTTTGAACCTACTTTAGGAAACTAGAATGATTAGTGATCTTGAAATATTAGTGGAAACATTTCTAAGCTTGAATCATAGTTTAGCATATCTCTTGTGGTTGGATTCAAAAAAATAATTGGGTGAGGTTTTAAGATTCTCTTGGTCGAGATCTCACAGGGGAATGGAGGGTAGATTGTGTTGACGAGGCAAAGAGTCTGGGAAGAGAAAATACCAGAGAATGGATTGTTGAGATCTAAGTCTGGGCTATTGGTGTTTGAAGCGTTATTTAAAATCCCTTTAGCATCAATATAGTCCTCCAAGGGAGCTAAGTGATTGGCAACTGTTCCCAGTGCTCTTTCAGCAACGATTTGATCAAAATCGATCGAACCTTCGAATAAGGACACGGCATCAGCAGTAACATGAAAGTCCGATGAATAGGATGGTGTTACTATAAATCGTAGTCGTAAGTAAATATGTTGGTATTAACAAGAAAGCTGTAGTAAACACATACCCTCATTGCCGTCAATTGTTGAATTGAATGATATATTTTCGTTCCCCGACATTTGTTGTTTTTAGTAGTGTGAAAAATTAAAAATTTATTAATTTTAGTTCTTATTTTTCAGTATAAATAGTTTCAAAATCATGATTTTTGTAAAATAATAACAAAAATAAAAATAAAAAAAAATAAAAAACAATTTAAATTTTAAGAGATATTAATATGAATGAGGCTCTTTTTTTTAAATTTTTTTTAACAATTTTTTGATATTTTTTAAATGGATGGGTTTTGTAAAATAATAACAATAACAAAAATATAAATAAAAATAAAAATAAATCAAAAACAATTTAAATTTTAAGGGACATTAATATGAAACAGAGCTCTTTTTTTTAAATTTTTTTTTCACCAATTTTTGTAAAAAATTAAAGCGCGTGAATTCAAAAAAAAAAAAACTTGATAACAAATATCTATCAAAACAGATATTCAACGATGTTCACCAGATTCAATGCAATCACTATAGTTTAAAATATAATGAGATTGTAGACATTGGTTGGATGTATAAACATAATTATACAGGTTTATTAAAAGACAAATTAAATAATAGTAGTGATAATAGTAATAATTACTTATTTATAGATGGTCAATATCTATTCACAACAATAGCCAATAGCGATACAGAGCTATTTATCACTCTGTTTGAAAGATTTAAATTTCAGGTGTTGGAGTACTATTACAAGTGCAAAGATGACGACTTGATTGGAGTAAAAAGTTAAATAATATTGATGTCGTTAAATATCTATTTGATAGAGGCTATGGAAGAGAGATAAAGTTAATAAATCTTGATCGTATAGATATCAATCTCTTGAAATACTATCTCGAGAGCCAGTGGTTGGAAGCATCTATTCATATTTTTACACAGTATCAAAGCAAGTTGCACAGATCAAAAAATCTCATATCTCCTAATAAACATCCATTTCATCCTCAATAATAGAACTATTTCGATCTGGAGCTAAAGTATTTAATCTCTACCATTTTATTTATTTTGCCCATCGCTACAAATATATCGATAAACAAACCAACACGTCGTCAACGACATTGGTAGAATTCATTTCAAGAAATCAACGTCGATGTCATGGTAAACTACACTTTATATCACTGTACTGTGACGATGGTAATAGTAATGATGATGAAGGTGGTGATCGTAAAGCAGGGCCTGACTATTATAAATTTAAAAATATTTTAGTTGATATGACCAACACCTTTGGCCCTATTAAAACAAAAAAACGTCAAACATGATGATGATGATGATCATGTTGATCTTTATATTATCTGTCGCATTGTATTACAACTCACATACATACTAATTGAAATTTGAATTGTGTGGGAGGTTGTGATCTTCTAATTTTTTTTGTAAAGTTTCCCCATTACAGAAAATAATGATCAATTATATCGTAAATATTTAGTAATGCAGATAGTTTTATTAATCACAAAATTAACACTAAACATGATACAACAAATATGTATCTCATCTTCCATGCCCGGATTTAAAGATGAACGAAATAGTAAACCAAATCAGAGAGGGCATGGTAGATATAAAAACCCTTTAGGCTATAGCAAAGTAAGGGATTTGAGGAGAGCTCGGTATTTGGCCATTGGTGTATGCCAAAGTGATACTATATTCACCTGGCTCCAAGTCACAAATAAAAGAAATCCAAAAAGTGGATTGAAAAATTATTTGATATTGTGGAATAATCACGTCGGCTCTGATATCACCGAGACTCTTTATAAGGGCAAAGAGTGACTTACCAGTACCAGTCAATCTACCTTCTTTAAAGTGATTCGAGTGGGCATGGTATTTGTTTCGAATGGTAAGATCTCTTTGGAAACCAACGTTGGTGGGATTACCAAAATCCCTAGTAGTGTTTCTGAAAAACACGGAGGGGCTTTCAATTTGGTCGAGTAACTCTTCCCTGATAAAGGCTCTGCCATCTGGACCAATGACCTCGACATTGTTGTACAATTCAAAGATGAATTTACAAGAATTGTGATTGGCATCGATTCTAGCGACAGCGATTTCAAAACTGTATCCTCCATTGCCACTATGTTTATAATTAAAAGTTACAGTAAAAGCAGCTTCAGAATCGAGGCCATTTGGGTCAGTGGAAACAATTCTGACCTTGAATGACAGTTTAGTATATCTATTGTGGTTGGCCACAAAAAGAGCTGGATTAGGTTTTAAGATTCTCTTGGTCGAGATCTCCCAGGGGAATGGCTGGTAGATTGTGTTGAAGAGGCAAAGAATCTGGGAAGAGATGATACCAGAGAATGGATTGTTGAGATCTAAGTCTGGGCTATTGGTGTTTGAAGCCCTATAGAAACGAGCTGGGAAAAGTCTTTTGAATTCCCGGCACTTGGGGATTGTCAAAGAGATACCATTCTTTGAGGTTGTTTTGGCTACTCTTCTGCCGTATGGTGTATTATTATTTTTTACAGTTGGGACCATGTGCTGTAAAATATATGTTGGACCAGGTTCATGAGTATAAATCTCAGCAGGAGCAACAGCAGGAGCAACAGCAGGAGCAACAGCAGGAGCAGATTCTTGGGGATTACCATCAATATAGTTTTTTAAAATCCCTTTAATTACATTGGAATCATACCGAAGGAGATTGAAAAAAATGCTCAAGTACTTCTCTATTTGGACCAAGCTTGAAGTCAAAACAACTAGACCATGGTGGAGGTGGCTAAACTTGTCTGGTAGGACATAGTCAAACGAAGCGTTGAAAACCTTGGTTTTGAACTCCTGGAAAGTTGATATGGGTCTTGTAATATGCACCAAAGCATCAATATAGTCCTGGTAGGGAGCTAAGTGATTGGCAACTGTTCTCAGTGCTCTTTCAGCAACGATTTGATCAAAATCGATCGAACCTTCGAATAAGGACACCACGGCATCAGCAGTAACATGAAAGTCCGATGAATAGGATGGTGTTACTATAAATCGTAGTCGTAAGTAAATATGTTGGTATTAACAAGAGAGCCGTAGTAAACACATACCTTCATGTCCGTCAATTGTTGAATTGAAGGATATATTTTCGTTGCTGGACATTATTAGTTGGAATGAGAGTGGTTTTTAGTAGTGTGAAAAATTAAAAATTTAAAATTTTAGTTCTTATTTTTCAGTATAAATAGTTTTGTGATTTTTGTCAAATAAAAACAAAAATAAAAAAAAACAAAAAAAAAATTACAATTTAAATTTTAAGAGACATTAATATGAATGAGGGCTCTTTTTTTTAAATTTTTTTTTCACAATTTTTGGATTGGTTTTGTGAATTCATAGATTTTCTCATTCAAAAAATTGTGAAAAAAAAAATCTATTTAAGAGATATTATTTATAAAAAAAAATTTTAAATTTTAAGAGACATTAATATGAATGAGGGCTCTTTTTTTTGTATTTTTTTTTTAATAAACAATATCTCGTAAATCGATTTTTTTTTTCACAATTTTTGATGGGTTTTGTGAATTCATAGATTTTCTCAAATTGAGCGAATTGTTCTTCACAATTTTGAATTACTTTATTATTGTTTACATCCTGTAAATATTTAAAAGATGTATCAATAAAAAAAAAACAAAAACATAGATCAGAAAATATATATATAATTTTAAAAAATAATGTTTTGATTTATTTAATAATTATAAACAGGTCCTGTTAAATCATAACTTTGATTCCATGGACTCAGTTAACAGAAAAAAATTACAAAAAAAAAATAAACAAAAACTTTTAAAAATTTCCTATTTAGCTCGGCACACAAAGAAAATGAGATATGAATACTATAAGCAGATATTTAATAACAAATATCAAAACAGATATTCAAGCATGTTCACCAGATACATTGCAATCATTATAGTTTAAAATATGATGAG